>RJWM01005801.1:0-88664 GCA_004363535.1 Dasyprocta punctata | reverse complement strand
TGTAAAGGAAACACTTTGCTAATCTCCAAGCTGACAGCCTCCTCAGGCTGAGCCATGCGTGAATGTGCAGGGCTGTTCTCCTCCTCTTTGGAACTGCCCTTGCGTTATATGGGAGCTCGGAGGCTGGTTTAATTAAAGTTATCTGAATAGAGTACAGTATGCCAGATGTTCACAATAAATATAATGTAGCTTATGTAATGGTATGCCATCATGGAATATATGGGAATGGTTGTGATTATCCATTATTACCCATAATAAATCTAAATTTATTTCGCTGTTTTTAGGCATTAAGCATTTCTCAACCACTATAAATTAGCTTAGTATTTGAACTTTGCCTTTTGCTGAAGTTTTTCCAATAGAGATAATTAAAGAGCTCTTTTGGCGAAATTAGTTCACATTATTTCCATTAGAATTAAACGTACACATGGGATACTGCAGTGCATGATATCGATGCTTATGACTGACATTTTACAGTGCAAATGTAAATTGAACATTTTTCCTTTTTCTACGTGTTTTCCCTATAGTGCACAAAGGTAAAAACTGTAATTTAATTTCATAAACCCTTCATCTCCACAGTAAAGTGGTATTTTAGCCTTTTTAAATAAGAACCCACCTACCATCTTCTGAATTAGCAGGCCTGCATGAAAAGCACTTCGCATCTGGAATCCCCCACCTCTTCCACATCTGCACCAAACCTTTCTGTGCAGGGCTCAGAAGGGAGCACAAAAGTCACACACAACACCCCTGGAGGACGGAGGGCTGCACCGTGCGGTGGGGAGGGGCACAGGGCCTTTGATTTTTCCTGGAGGTGTGCTTCCACAGGAAGGTCGGTATGCTTTTAGGATTTTTTGCCAAGGTGCTAAGGGCTGATGGCCACAACGGCTGAGGGGTCCCAGTCCTGCAGGGTCCCCACTTCCCTCTTCCTGTAGTGGAACCACCAGTCTGTTGACCCAGTGACCCTCCCTCCCAACTCTCAGGCAAGTCAGGGCTCCATCTGTCTCAGCTTCTTGACAATTAGCTTAGCAATTACAGATTTAATTGTTAGATTTGAGTCTCCATATGGATATTTGAGCATAAACAAAGTGAATACGTGAGTTTGTTGTTCAGGAATACGCATTTGGAAAGTGCCAACACATGGAGGACTTTAGATAAGAGTCAAGGGGAGATAACATGGTTACGTGTCTTTGGGAAGATCCAGAAAAGGGGAGGATGAGGCTCACCACAGAGTGCGAGGAAGTGGGGTCAGCGAAGGGCGAAAGAGAGGGAAGGAAAGGCAGGGGAAGGCAGAGAGAGAACAGGGGAGACCAAAGAAAGGCCCCTCATTTGAATCTAACAGCAAGACGTGGGGACCCAGTGGGACTCATTTCCCACCTGGATGCCAACAGAGCCAGGTCCCCCAGCCCAATTTCTGAGGTGCCCTTCTGTCCCTCTAAATCCAGAAAACACAGTTCACAGGATGGGTCAGTTTCACATTTTTCATACGGTGCTTTACACTGTATTGTACTTTGCAAAAACTTCGTTTTTCTTTTTTTATTTCAATGAATTAACTGTAAGAATTCTTTATTACCTATAATAATTATCAATCTCAAGTATATGGCTCATATCAACTTTATATGAAAAGGTACTTCTAGTAGTTTTGAATCATTTTCTGAGTAAATCAATCCCAAAATAGAAGCTAAAGATTCACGTGATGGCCTAGCAGATTACAACCTTGCTCTCAGCAACGCGTGTACCTTTGAGGACATTTGACTGCAGACTGACTCATCTTTCTAACCCACATTGAAGAAAATGAACAGAACTGCAAGAGACATCCAAAGAAATGGGATTGTGAACTTATTTTGACAAAAAAAAAAAGGGTCATGTTAAAAGACATTTGTG
The DNA here is from genome assembly GCA_004363535.1 of Dasyprocta punctata. Lineage (NCBI taxonomy): Eukaryota > Metazoa > Chordata > Mammalia > Rodentia > Dasyproctidae > Dasyprocta > Dasyprocta punctata. The sequence continues at coordinate 86,786 of RJWM01005801.1, read as the reverse complement.
GTGAAAAGAAAAAAATAGCCGGGAAATCCATTTGACTCTAATTCTGACAGTGGTTTACAAAAGATCTCAGCCACTGAGTTAGAAGGAGAGCAGGGCAACTCTTCCCAAAATGAACATGTGTCCTGCTTATCCAAAATCAATGCAAGAGGACTTTTGAGTCCTCTTGCATTGATTTTGAAGTCTAGTTTCATGCAAAATGGACATTTGGATTGAAGAAATCAACTCTGTCAGGCAGTGCTTCCTAGCTTAAAATGGAGGTGAATGCCAAAAGAAAATTTCAGTCATGAAGTGATTATTTGGCACTTTGTGTAATAGAAGTGTTGAATAAAATGTGTGAATTTTACAAAGTTCACAGATCCTAAAATTAGAACTATTAAAGTAGATATGTGGTCCGACCAGTAATTATTTGGAGTTCTACATCGTGATGTCACTGCTGTGGTTTAAACATGAAGCATCCCCCAAAGACTTGTGTATGCCAATGATCAGTGGTCAGCAATGGAACCTGGAGAAGTGATATAATCTGGGGTGCAAAGCTAATCTCATAAATGGACCCACCATGGGTGAGTTCCCAGTTGCATGGGCTGTTAGAACAGGGCCCAACTGAAGAAAGTCACTGGGTGACATTTGGAGGTACGTGTGTTCCCCTGCCCTTCCTCTCTAACCCATTTTCTTTGCTTCCTAGCTACCAGGAGGTAAACAAATTTCCTGCACAACACCGTGGTGTCTGCCCCACTCAGACCTGCAGCAACCAGAGACTATGAACTGACACCTCTGACACCGCAAGCCAAAATAAATTTCTTCTCCTTCTCTCTGTTTGGTTATAGAGAGGAAAAGTCAATATGGTCACTCCCATATATGCTGTAGATTCAGTGCTGTATGGTAATGTCACTGAAGTATGTTTATATTTGTGCATGCATTTGTAAATGTGTATGCATGTGTATATACAAATACACATACACTAGAAATGACAAAAATTAACAAAGTAACTCATGGTGGTCCCAATACCTGTATTTATATATTTATAGCAGCTGCTTCACTTTTGGAAAGAATAAGATAAAATAAAAAAAAAAGGGAGACTACATTACTCTTGTATTTTCAAATTCTAATATACTTTAACCTCAAAGTCAGAATTACATGCAAGAGTATTTAAAATTTTAAATAATCTACCCACTGTAATCACTACCAAAATTGAAAAATTAAGGATGCTTGCCATTAAGTTTTTATGTGCCACTAAAACAGCTGGATGTGGCCAAGCATGGTCAGAGTCAGACACCTAAGGACCCAGGCCAGGGACACCCAGGGCCGTCACCACACAGTGCTGCGGACAGCCAAGGCGGCACGCTGGACCCTGCGCCAGCTCTGTGGCTGCTCTGACCCCGGACCACACGTACTGTCTACGGCAGTAGAGGTGAAGCTCAGAGTGCCCGTGGTCCTCCGGGGGACAACTCCGGGGACCCCTGAGACACCTGCATTGTCCATCTGTTTCCATGGCAACCCCTCTCTCTCTAATTCTTGGGCGTCCACCGTGAGCATCCAGAGGCTACAGGCAGCCAGCTGAGATCACCCTGGGTGACATTTGCACCCCAATCAGCTTGCCAATAACGTGCTTAAGAGTTTCTTTGCCAGCCAGGTAATGCCATGAGTTTTCAAGAATTAGAGCATGGACATCACTGGGAGGCCATTATTCTACCTCCTATAGTTGCGCCTAAGTTACCCTCATAATCAAAATTTTATTTTAAATTAAAAAATTTTATGTAGCTCTTTGGCATTTTATCCCAGGAAGTATACTGTCTGTTAATAAAAAATTATCCAATTTCCTACGTGGAAAACAGTTTCCTTGTAAGTGCAGTGGAGCCTGAGATATCAGCTCTCTGCATCCGTCCAGGGCTTTGGAGGACTATCAGAGCTGCAGAGAACACAGCACCTCTGCTCTGTGTCAGAGGAAGAGGCTGTCAGTGTTGCCATCCCACATTGACTCAAGAAATGTTAGCCAAAGGTCCACCCTGTGGCACGCTGTGTTCCCAGGGCCAGGACCAGTGGGCAGAAACACATCCCAGCACGGAGCGGTTGACAGTTAGGGATTGTGACAGCCTTGGGAGTCACCTGGACTGGCTCAGGGGAGGCCAAGAGAGCTGGCTGGACTTCCTTCCTACACGTGTCTCTGGGAGCTGTTTCCGGACGAGGCCACCGTTCGATGGACGCGGTAACTGGACCACTCCTCGGTGGGTGGCCGCAGCCCATCCCTTTGGGGTCCAATCAGAACAGAAAAGGTGCAGAAGGAGAAACTGGCCCCTCTCTCCTGCCTCGCTGACGAGCTGGGTCACTGACGGGGTGTTGCCGTGGGCTTCCCTGGGTTCCGGCTGACTGGGTGGGCATCACGCCCTGGGTCTCCTGAGCTCCCCCCGGATAAAGGCAGATCCTGGGGCTCCTCAGCCTCCCTAACTGCCAGGGCCGAGGCCTCCCACTACGCTGCCTTGAGATACAGGGAGTCTACTTAAGTGTATAAACTGTTTTAATACCTTGGGGTAAGACATCTCTGTGTGTATCTGGTGGCTCCAATTTCTCCAGGAGGTGTCTCAGTGTGTTTATCAGGGTCTTCCAGGGGTTGCTAAGGACTCGGGGTGCAGAAGAAGCAAGGAGGAGTGGGCTGGCGGGGGAGGGGGAACGGGAGATGGAGGGCAGCAAGCACACGGTAGGAGGAGGTGCGGGTGCCCAGCCGTGGGGGACCGGGAGCACTTCCGCAGGGGAGCTGGAGAAAGGGGAGGTGCTCACTGCGTCATGGAGATCAGCCCCCGGCCTGGATTGCACCCTGGCTTCCGCCCTGGTCCCAGCTGCCCTCCCAGCTCGTGCCCTGTGGGGCTGTCCGCCCGTCTGGTTGTAGCTGAGGCGCCCCCTCCACCAGCCAGCCCTCTGCCTCGCTCACTGGCTGTGGCCAGACGTCCACGCCAGCCTGTCCGCTGCTTCATTCCCCAGCCGACTGTGCGCACCTTTCACGAAACCCTCCTCACTGAGTCGAACTGTGGCCTCCTTCTCAGTGGGGCTTCAGCCTGCATGGGGGACAAATCAGACAGGAAATTCGGGTCCTCACAGGGTTTGGCTTTTCTTCTGAGCAGTGGGTGCTGGGTCCCCAACTGCAGAGATGCAGCAATGTCACGCCGAGAAAGGCTCGTGGGCCGAGCGCCGTGTCCCCAGGGCCCTGGGGGTGGAAGGGGTGGCAGGGTTAGTACAGGAGACTCAGTCAGGGTCTGTCACGGTCACACAGCCTGACAGCAGGGTGGCTGGGGGCAGGTGGCCCAGAGAAATCTGGCTCTGAGTGTATTTGGAGATCAAGCCTCATTTGGGGTTTAGAGGCGGGGTGTAAGAAAGGAAGGAATTGCTAGGGTTTTGGCATGAGCAGCTAGAGAGTGGAGATGCCATCGAAGTACGAGGGAGAGGCTGTGATGAAGCAGGCTGGGGGAGGGAAAGGTCACGGGTTTGAGCCTAGGGAGGTGATCTGGCCTAGTGGGGCTCGCAGCACCTGCCCGCCCACCCTCGACTGCTTCCCTCTCACTGGCTCTGTGGGAGCCACGGCTGCCTCCGGCTGAGTGCCGGCGCTGTCGCTGCATGCCCACCTGGAGCCTAGGCCCGACCCTCCTCTGGAGGGGAAGAGGTGGCCCATCATTCTCCAGGGAAGGGGTGCCCCATCTGCCCCGGAAGGGACTCCAGTGACGCTTCCTCCTCCACATTCTTCCTTTCCAGTCTCCTGAACATGGCGATCACTTTTCAGGACTCCCTGGAACATCTCGGCTGAGTTTTACTAAGGATTTGAGAGCGTTTTACCTATTGGTTAGGTCTTTTCTGTGTCCTCTCCTGCAGGAGCTGTGTGTCTGGACAGTGGTGGCCTTTGGTCCTTTTTCCGCCGGTTATCTGCCCGGATAGTGCTTTGTCTCCAATGCCTGGATTCATGGTCTAACATAGAAGCTCAGTGAATATTTGCCAAAGGAATGAGCAGGTAAAAGCTTGCTTCTCCCGTCATGAAACTTAGGAAACTGAATTCCATCAGGGAAACCCCGTAGATGAGCCCACCTCAGTTCCTGCGGGGCTGGGCACTGGCGATTGCAGCACGAACACCAGGCTCCCTGGCCGCACAGGTCCTGCGTTCCGTCCCGACGTGCTGAAGGCAAGCGCCCGGCGAGAAGCTCTTTGATTTTGCTGCCTCCCTTTGATTCTCCTCATCTTCATCTGCACGCTGATATTGAAGCCAGGTGCCTCCAGGAGAGAGCCAAAGCCTTCCCCAGATGTTCTTGTCTATTTTGGCGGCAATCATATTTTTGTCCAATTTGAACATATTTTTCTTGATTAATACAAGAAGTCTTCAGTAGAGATTGCTAAAATTTACTTAACAACTGCACAATCTGAGAAGATAAAATCATGAGCTGAAGATGTTTATTTCAAGTGGACAGATTATATACTCTCTTCTTTATTCATGTCTTCTATCAAGTGAGATAAGGTTCAAAGCTTTGAGTTTTAAACCCTGCTTCTCTCATTGCTTGGCCAATGCCGTCAGAAACAGAGATGAAGTGTGCTGTACCTCGGAGAAGTGAGAGCGTCAGAGCCTGCTGTTCGTCATGGGTTTGTGTGGGGTTTGTGTGGGCTGTGGAGAAGCCTGCGGTGTGGCCTCTTGCAGCCCCACACACGGGCGCGTTGCCCCTAACCTTGAACCTTGGCCATGCATCACAACATCCTGCCCACGTGAACAAGAACTTGTTGCTGGAATTCACCGAGGAAGGTCTTAGAAAATAAATGATTGTAGATACTCCAATATACTTTTAACCTAAGTCATGTAAAGTGGTATGTGCCTGCTTTACAATCAGAATGAAAATTCAGATCCAACCAAACAACCATGCATTTGTTCACCAGCAAAAATCACTCCCTCTGTCTCCTCTCAAGCACCCAAGCCACGGAGGAGAAATGACAGACAGCAAGCCAGGAAGGTCCCTGGGGGCGGACTTGTGTCACCATTCAGGCTGTTTCATGTCACAGAGCAGAGAAACTGGGGGAACTTCTGGGAAATTATTTCCAAAACTAACAGCCTGCCCACCTTTCCTTCACGTTCTTGGAGAGGAGAAGGTCATAGGATAGTGAAGGACTCTACTCAAATTTTTCTCAGTTTCACATGCAAAGTAACTACATTTGCCTGTAAATTTAATGAAGTGAATTAAAATAAAGTTTGTAAATTTAACAAAAATCAAGTAGAAAAATCACAAACACATTTGACATTATTTTTCATCAAAAATTACATTCTGGTTTTTTTTATCACTAAATTCTAATTTTTAGATGCCTTTCCAACAAACTAAACACAAATTCCATGAGGAAAAGGGAAAAATAACCAGGAAATAATATTTCTTAAATTTGGTTGCAGGGGATGAGAGGGAAAACGTAATAGCACATTTAGGAGAAATCTCAAATGCACCGTTATGGTCATGGGAATAATATATATTCCAAAATACATGACTATACCAACCAGAAGTGATTACAAAGAACAGCATGGTAAAAACCTGCTTGTAAGCCAAATGATTATAACATCGACGGCTCATGTACATATTTCAATTTTTAAAATTAATCTGATGAAGAATAGCATAGAAATTTTTCAAAGGGACAGGGAGAGAAAGCAGGAGGTCAGCATAAGTGGCCTCTACTGGCGGACGGTCACACAGTGTCCTGTGATGCTGGGCTCAGTGGCTGGTTGCTCAGTGGACGTTGCTTGGAGGGGGAGGCACAGCACCCCGTAGGTTGGGTCTCTCCCCTAACTCTTTCATAGAGACAGAAGAGACAGCGATCCACGTCTGCTGAAAGCGCAGTAGCCCACAACCTTGCTCAGCTGAAGCTCGGTTCACAGTGACCTGTGTCACCCAATTTAGCTGTTGGCACTGGAGGACAATTCTCAGCGTCCTGAAGGCAGACACCTAGCACTCCTTTTACCATGTCCAAAACTGTAGATGGACTTTCAAAAATAGGCAAAAGCTACCCTGCCACCATTTGCAACATTTCATTGAAAAGAAGAAAAAGGCTGATAATGTGTGACGATCAACGTAGAACCAAAACCAGACCAGGAGTGAGGGCCAAGAGCGACACCTTCAGCTTGCCTCATGTGGGTGATAATTTGTCACACACTGCTCATGGGTCGGGCTTTGCTTTCGGAGACAGGACAGTTGCACAGATGTCCTTCAGAAGTCCCTGCTCTCATCTCAGAACCCCTGACACCCTCTCCGCGTCCCCTGCGTCCTTATCTGGTTTTCCTTGTCAGACTGCACATGCTCGCCTGTGGCAGCAGCCCGCACCTGCCTCTGGGGCAGCTCTGAAACCCAGCTCGACTGCAGGGCGGTGCTCGCTTTCTTTTCCTCTCAGATGCTCTCGAAGTGTCTATGGATCGTCAGTTGATTTTCTTCCAGGAACGGGCTGCTCTCCTCCGTCTTTCTGCTGAGACGTGTGTGGTGCACACAGAAATAGAGCCCTCCCCTGTGGATCTGTGAGCAGACACGTGGGACAGAGCATCACAGCAGGTGAATGTTGATGAGGTTCATCTGGGTGTGGGACGGTTCTAAGCTCAAGAACTGATGTCCTCAGAAGGAGGCCTGCGTGAAGACCCGGGGTGCTTGGGGATGACACACACACTCATGAAAGCAGAGCTTGTTCCGATGGAACTGCGAGGAAGGCCATGGAGTGCCAATGTCTGCTGTCAGCTACCCAAGCTGGGAGGAGGGATGGGTGGTGTCTGAGCCAGCCAACTTTCCGTTACTGTAACAAATACTCAAGATAATCAGCTTACAAAGAGGGAAGGTTTATCTGGCTTACAGTTTCAGTGGTGTCAATCCTTGGTCAGTTGGAACCGTTGCATTTGGACTTTTGATGAGGTAGAACATTGTGGCGGGGAGTATGTGACAGAAAGACCAGCTCAGGAAAGACCAGCAGGTAGCAAAGAGACACAATAGGGCCGGAGTCCAAATTTCTCCCTCCAGAGCAGGTCCTCAGGGTCCTAATTTCCCCCTTGGAGGTTGCACTACTTCCAACAGTGCAAAGCTGAATGCCAGTCCTTTAACACATGGGTCTTTGGAGGGTACTCCATACCCCAAGTGCAGCAATTGGCTTATCCTTCAGATCCTCCTGAAGGTAGCAAGGGCTTGGCACTTCCATTCTCCAGAATTGTGAGAGAATAGCTTGTCCTTACCTCAAGCTGCCCTGTTTGTTGCACCTGCTCACTGACAGAGTCTGCAGGAAAGCGCTGAGCCCCGAGCTTCCCGGAGAGAAACCTGCCCACAGCAAGGGGAACATCGTTCTGTGATTCCCTGGGGTCCCAAGTGGGAAGGTTTCTCCCAGGCTGGAGGGAGCACATGGAGATAGAAGATGGGGCTTCAGGAAGGACAGGAGCAAATGGTTGTCATGAGAGGCAACGAGAGATGCAGTGGTCCATAGACACCTGCAATTAAGGAAATGTTCCCTGTGCCAAGATAAAGAGGGAAAACTTATAAGAGAAACTCAAAGATTTCTGTTTAAGCTAAAAATTAATGCTACAGCATCATATGTCAGATATGACTCCAGTAAAATTTTATTTTTTATAATTTAATAAGTTGAAGAAAATGGGAAATGGAGATTCTTCTTGGACTAAATTCACAGCTATTTTATTTCCTCATTTTTTTTCAAAAAATGGTCTGTAGTAGGAGATTACTTTCTAGAAATTATGCATAATAAGTTATACTGTAACTCTATTATAATGAAAGCACGATGCATCTGAAACCTGTGACTAAGACAGGGAAACTAAAGAACACGTTGAACGGTCCTTGGAGAAAAAAGCAGATTTTGTTCATTACACTCATGCTGTTAAAATATTATCAAATATTGAGTGCCACGTATTAGTATTTCACAGTGCGTTTTTATAAATTAAGGTAAATTGGAATGATACTGATGATGCTCTGCTTGGCTTGAGCTTCTCCCTCAGAAGCCTCTTTTCTAATGCTGATTTCCCCCCTGATTTATGCACAAAGTGCGGAATTCCAAGTGCCTCTCCCTCCTTCAAATCCACCTCTGTCAGAGAGGGAAAATAAAGACTCCCCTGCCTTATCTGCATTCTGCCTCTGACTTTGACAGAGATGTCGAGAGGATAAAGGGATCTCACGTGTGAAATTCTGGGAGCCTCTCAGAAGTAATCTAATTTGCCTACTTAGAAGGTTTACTGCCAGGATAAAGGGAACTCAGCTTCCTGTGAAGTGCTCTGAGGCTCCCGGAAGAAAGGCAGCGTGTCCATTCCCTACCCTCACCGAGGTATTAGCATGCAGAAGATGCGAGTTCAAGAGTGTCCATCCTTCATCCACACCGCGAGGAGCAGCCCTTCCCCTTGAAGATGTGCAGTTTGCTGCTAATCCTCTGGATAATGGTGTCTTGAGATTTTAGATGCAAACAGAGCTGGTTCGGTAGGCTTTTGCTATGGATTTTACAGCACTGTTATCAAAACATGTTTGTGACAGTCATCCCAAAGCAGGAGCAGAAAAAAGCACTTATATTTGCATCCTTACTGTGAGAAGGGACGCCGGTGCACCGTGCTGGGGTTCTCCCCCGGGTGGTGCGGGCACCTGTGTCTCACGGACTGGCTCTCCACGTGGGGACCCTTGCTCTACTCAGGGCACGGGCCGCACTTTTTCTTGCATTTGCGTCCAGGTCTTCTGCCAGATCCTGCGTCTTCATCTTTTCAATGCCAACCTGATGGCGTCGCTCTGTCCATTGTCCTGGTGCCTTTCTCATTCAGCTGTCTCAGAAAGATCACTCCCCCACACTTCTTCGCGGCTTGATGCAAAGCCCTCTTCAGCCTCCAGACAAATACTTAGCTTCCTGCTGGGGTGATGATGGTGCCTCCAAGCTCTGTTTCACAGTGGCTCTGCTGGATTCAGTTCCAGAGCATTCCCACTTGGGAGGGGCACACAAGGGACCCCAGGCTGCCTGGCCGACCCACCCCAGGCACTGGTGTGCAGCCCGGGTCTTGGGGTCCCTCCAGCAGCAGTCAGCTCCAGCTTTCATTGGACAGGCAACTTTGTTATGGAGAGGAGCACTTCAAAGATTGGGCACAGCTAACACAGATGCAGGCTCTTCCTTCCTTCACGGCACAGAACCGTGACCTGTGACTTTGTCACTCAGCCTAGCATTGGCTTCATGGGAGTCCATGGGGGATGAAAATGGCGGAGAACTTTCCAAAGAAAGTCTTGGGGGTTTCCCAGGTCAGCAATGGTCATACGGAGCTGTGCTTCCCTGTGGTTGACTTGGAATGACTGGAAAACAAAACATAAAAAGTCATTTATAGAACAAATAGTAGAATGGACACACTACTTGTCTGCAATCTTAAAAAAAAATCATATTTGCAATGAATGTCTTAGTGTCACTGTTCTTAAAATATTACTAAAATGCCATAGATTGAAAATAACCTTTTCATTAAGAGGCGCTGATATGATCAGCCATTTGCATACACACAGATCTGAACTCTACATCTTTGACAACTGTTAAAACTGGGTGTTCAACCATTTGTACAGAACAAGAACTCCCAACACACAGCATGTCCACTGAGCAACTGTCAGGGCTAGCCCAAGAGAAAACTATGGGAAAAAGTAAAAACTTACCTCCCCCTTCCATGTCAAAATCTTCTTTGCCAGGTCAGTTTAGCTGCTTTATTTTTCATTTTGGGTGTTAACAGTTAAAAATGTCTAATGAACTGACATAATCTGTCTCCTGCCCTTTCCTTGTGTAAGTTTTAGGCCTTTTTTTCCCCCTGGGTCAGCTCAGTCTTGATCACTTTCTTATAGCTGAGGAAAAATACCCAACACTCACAACTGAAAGAAAGAAAAATTTATTTTAGCTGAGAGTTCAGTCCATGGTTGGCTGGCTCCAAGGAAGAGACATCACGGCAGAGGGGCCTGGAGGAAGACAAGCTGATCCCATCATGGCAGACAGGAAACAGGGTCAAGGGCAGCGCCACAGAAGGAGATGCACCGTCTGCCCACACCTCCAGAGCCAGGCCTCCTCCAACCAGGCCCCCACCTCCTGACATTGCATTGAGCTATCAACTCGTCAGCGGAGTGATCCACCATTGAATGTAGTGTCCTCATGACCCAGTCTCCTCCAGAAACCCTGCCTGTGACAGGATGAGTCTCTGTGCGAAGACCTAGCTCTAAACGGTAACAAGCTCCCTGGACACTGACTGGAAAATACAATCTGAGCTCGCCCTGCCTTGGCACAATCCTGGCTCCCTCTCAGCTTCTCATGGCATAGAAGAGAGACTCATTTAACACAGGTCAAAGCAGGCACTGTGTAGGCAGAAAAGTCACAGTTTCACTTCGCAGCAGCCACCTCCCAGATGGACGAGCGTGGGAGAAGCGCTTTTACATGTGCTTTCACTTTCTCAACTAGAAGCCCAGTGTCCATACGTCTCCTTGGATGGTTCTCACTATAATTATATAAGGCAGGGTATAGAAAGCATTCAGCACCATGCCCAAGACATCACGAGTTCTAGGCAATGGTTTTAGGTCATTACTGTCTTGTTGTAACATATATTTCTCATTTAAATTATCCTTAGTCATTTCTCTGTCTGGAGCATTTTTAGTAGATGCTTAAAACTCTCAAAACTGAGGCCTCTGCCTTGTTTCCCTCTCTGCGTGCCTTAGTGTGCTCTGGCTGGTTTTTGCATGAATGTGCACATGTGTCAAACCTCGTGAACCATGACAACAACTGAACCTCGTCACCAAGAAAGCAGACAGAACAAGACCTGACGACCCTGCAGGACATTTTCACCCCTGACTCAGAGCCATGGAGACCTCAAATGCCAAAACTTGTCTAGGAGGCTCTGTGGAATGTGACAAGGGTAGTCTGTCTGTGTGCACTTGTAAGAGTTCATTTCATGAGCCTAAACGTTACGCAGAAGTCATTAACTCCGGCGTTGGGACTCTAAGAGAGCTGCAATATTTCACCTATTTTTTCATGGAAATAACAGTCTTGGTTTCTAACTCATCATTAGAATTCCTGATTTAGAATCCCTCCTGTCCATCACTACGCATGACCAGCATGGGTGATAAACAAATCCCTCTATCAGTACCTGGTAGCGGCTGAAACCTGGTAGCATCAAGAAATTAGGATTCATCTTTGGTGCATAGCATACCTCCTAAACTAGCCAGCCGTTTCTCTAGAACTGTTACTCTCCCAAACTGGAAGCTGGGAGCTGATTCAGGCAGGCTGGTCTCCGCTGGTTGGTGTGCTACAGATTAACCAGGTCAGCCGTTGGCCCCCGCGCTTGATCTCAGATCTACTCCAGATAGGCTTGGCATGAGACGGGCTGGAGACAGTGTTGAACATGCACGGGATGCTTTGTAAAAGTGACATTGGCTCGCTGAGCCCCATCGACTCAGGTGAGCCGTGTGGCCGACAGCAGGCAGCGAGGCGGGCTCACCTGTCCATCAGGAGGCCCCAGTGAGGCTCACGGGGAGCTTGACGCGAACAGAAGTGGGAGGCAATAATGGAGGTGAGAAGGACGACAATTTCTGAGTCACTCTGGGCTCCGGATTCCACTGAACTGTTCAAACGCTGAGCCCCAGCAGCCTTGAGCATTAGCAAATGAAAGAAAATTACCAGGAAGTCAAAGGGCTGCTTTCAGTGAAAGAGAAAAAAATGTCCATGACAAATGTAGAGTGTAATTTTTCTTCTTTGGCTTGGTTTTTCACATATCTAGGAGACATTCTGAATTCTGTTCTTCATAAGAGAAAGAAGCTATAATTCCCTATGATCCCTGCTTTTTTTTTCCATTTAGATTTCTAACTCTTTTTTATTGAAATTTTTTTATTTGAAGATAATGTTCAATGGACTTGAGTTTTAAATAGGAGATTAAATCCTTTCATAGCTCAATACTGAAGCAAATTCATTTGAATCTTGATTGAGACATTGGGAGGGAGCAGGGGAGTTGTGTACCAGAAGGTTGGATTAATGTAAATTGATTTGTCCAAGGTTATTTGTTTAGATAAATGGAGGTAATAGAAGGAGGGCCGGGGTCTCGGGTGCTGAAGCTCTGAGGCGGCCCATCCTGTCATCGTGTTCAAAGCAGGTTCACATCAGGGCAGGCTCCATTTAGGCAGGGAAAATTCAATTAGGATCATTCTGTGGACTGAAGACTCCCAGTGGAGATACGGGTAGAAATATGAAGACCTCCTTGTCTTAACAAAATATATGCTAACCAATGACATTCTGGCCCTATGCTGTGGCAGCCCCATCTCCCTCTCTCTCATGTGTGTTTCTCATATGTTATTATAATACCATTCATGAACCAGTTAGTTATACCATTTCCCTGTTTTGCATGTATCTTTTCCTACTTAGAAAATTCAGGTTTTATTTTTATTGCAGATCCTGTTCAATAACCGTTAGAATAGGGTTCGTTATTTCCTAGATTCTAATATGGGTTGAATCATGTCCCAAACCTAATGATATACTTAAAGGTCTGCTATCATTGTGTAACCCTGATAAGAGCAATTAGTTTGCTTTTTAATTTGATAATTGCTAATTGTGTGTGAGTGTGTATACACGGTAATATCAACCCAAATTCTACAAAAAAAAAAATTAGAAATAAAATAGGCTATTCCAGTATGGGTATTCGCTTGCTATTAGAAATTGGTCATCTGTGCTTTAAAATAAGTTCTGCAGCCAGATAGCAGCAAGCCCTGAACCTGCAGGGCCGGAGGAGTGTTTTGTGTGTAATCAATGGTTTTAGAGACCACAGGAGATTTTTCCCCCCTCGTCAGAGTAACAAATAGAATCATTGATTAAAACTTCACAAATAAATAAAACCTCTAACAAATAGTATTCCAGAGACTTTTCATCCTGTGCCTCTGACTCGCCATCAGTCACAATGAAATAATACTCAGTGACAATCGGAGACTGACTCTGAGGAAAACAAACAGCGCAGGAGGCCCAGATGCCCTCAACGTGATTGTGGGAGCAGCCGGGGTCCCACAGGCGAGCAGCAGGAGCATGGCCGGGAGTCTGAGCTCCAGCAGAGCACCCCTGTGTCCCAAGTCGGGTCCCTGGAGACTCTGGGGTGACTGCCACGGGCAGCCCAGCCCTTCCCCAGACGGTCAGGCCAGGTGGTCAAAAGCTACCCTGGTGGGAGTTTGGGGGTTGAATTAAAGTAAACTGAAGTCTCCCACCCATGTTTAATATTTATAAAACATAACCTGGAAGCATCTGATGTAGATGGCGTCAGTATAGAAATTACAGAAAGACGTCAGGATGATGAAGACGGCCACCAAAGGTGGGCACCGACCAGACTCCGTGTACTTCCTGGCAAAGCTGCCCCAGACGTGCCTCCCTTCACCGGCCCGCTGTGACCTGGTGGGCAGGACAAGGATTTGAGAGTCAAAGGCTGCAGAAGAAGTGATCCTGCTTTTGCAGAACAGAGAAAATAACAAATTTTCATACCAAACTCTGTGGTTGGCCGTCAAATGTCCAATATGGACGGATCCTTCCTGAAACTTAGGTTACATGGAAATGTGCCTGGCCAGCCTGCCCAGCCCGTCCTTACCTGCTGCCCCTCATGCGTGTGTGTGCTCGTGTCCAGCTCTGCTGCGCAGTCACAAAGCCCTCCAGGCTGCACAGCCTGTGCTCCTGACCCCACCTGTCACCTGTGCGTGGTGAGGAGGCCGTCTCCCCTGGGCACCTGTGTCCTCCGTCCCAACCCCACACACAAAATCTACACCCCCAGGCACGCGAGGCTGCTTCTCCACACCAGGAATCTCGGCCAAGACGCAGCAGGAGAAACCCGCAGGCCTCCACAGGGCTTGGCCTTGTCCGCCCCCGCTCACTCCTGCTTCCCAGCAACCAAGAGCTCCACTGACCATTCAGAACCCGCTCGGGGTTTGCCGGAGCAGACACTGGGCCGCGGGGAAGGGAAAGAGGATGCACTGGGAGGGTGCAGTGCGGGGGAGACCTAGAGAAGATCCCTAGGTGATCGGTTCCGGGAGTCTTGAGGGTGGTAGAGCCCTTCAGGGGGCTGGGTGGGGACACGGCACTCTTTCCCAGGAAATCTGAGTGACTCAGGGTAGATTAACCCAGAATGAGGCTCCGCGCAACAGCTCACAAGCACACCGTGTTGGCCGGAGGAGTAGCCCAGTGGCGGACTTGTCTAGCATGTGCAGTGCCCTGGGCTGAATGACCGGTACCAGAAAAGCAAAACAGCAGACAACAGAACCACAAAAAACACTTCGTTTTAAAGTTTTTATTAGTCATACAGGAAAAATGTCTTCTTCAATTCATCAAAATTTCACTGTTCAGAATAAAATATTTATGTCAACATAATCAATTAATGATCCCAAAGTTAGTGAACACTAATGAATAAACTATGGTTATTTAACTGATAATAGGGAAGCTCATTGCTTCAATTGTTTGATGCAGGATATTCACTTAGGACTTATTTCATTACCGAAGTAGATTTAGATTTTCTCTTTTAAAACACAATAACACATAACCCTGTACTGTATATTAATTGTAGTAAATTGGTGTATGCTTTTTACTTAACAATGATGACTATACCTTAGTTAATGTCACCTGGGCTTTCACATCATTTTCATACATTATCCATACACGTATTGTAAGAGAAATTTGCAAATGTCCATTGGAATTGACAACCTGACTTATTTTGTTGATTTCCAAACATAACTGTGCTTCACAGCAAAGAATGACTAGAAAAATATTTCACCTGAGCTTAAATACAAGACACAAAAGCAACTAAAAGCTACTAAATACAAGAGGGTACCGTCACATTCTGTGTTACATCAATCTCAAGATACCTCGTGTACTCTAATTTGCTTCTTCCAAACTACAAAAATGATTTCATCATGGCCGTGTGTTCACTTGCCTTTATAATAGTACAGCAGCCCAAACTCTAGCTTAATGGAGACAGTGGCCCTCCTGTCAGTCACCAAAGGTTTTGTTATCTATTTCCTGGAGGCCAAGTGGCGGTGGCACAGAGGTTCTAGATACTTCCATTAGGGATTAGCCAATGCAGTACTCAAGAAAAGCTACCACCAAAACCTCTTCCCTAATCTAATTCTTGCCCACCTTATCTCCTGGATGGGATGATGAAAATTAGGCACCCACGAGTCCCTCATGTTCTCCAAGGTTTAGATTCACACTATGTAGTTCCGGTAATCGGAAGATTAAGAAATCAATCCTTCGGGACAATAAGAGCCAATATTTTCTTGGAAACAGTGGTGTGCGAGGGACACAGAGAGACTGTGGTCTTAGAGCACCGCACTGCGTATGCTGACTCAGCAGGCACTCAAGCCAACTCCAGGAGCAAAGCTGCTCGGTGATTCCCCCCATTCTACAAAGTGCGCGCAAGTCATGAGGTGAACAAGGGGCACCTGTCTCTGGAGTCTCTTCACTGTGTCTCTCAAACGTAGAAACCAAAAGAATAATGATGCCCAATGTCCATTGTCAAGAAATGAAGACAGCATTTTGAAGCTCGGAAACAATGCCCTTGGTATTTCAAACTCAATGATAATGGAGATTGGCTTTGAACAAGACCGGGGTCACGCTCTCCCCCTGTGATTCTCAATACCGAAATAGACATCTGTGGTTATGTGTTGACAGTAAGCAGACCTCGTCACAACTGTCTCAACCGTGATTGATGACAGGAACACGAGACACATGAATGTCCCAGGCAGCATGTGGGCATTTGTACGGCCGATGAAAATTTCCCTACATTTCAAAACCCTTCGAACAAGCAAGTGTGAGCAGTCTTAATAAGACTTTCTAAGTCATTTCATAAATAATTATTTGGGAAATTACAGAGGAGCAGAATATAATTAAAACCCAATTCCTTGCTAGTTTTAATAAACAGTATGGTACATGAATATTAGCCCTATGAAATTAGCATAAAGAATATGAAAATCACGGCTCTGACCATACAATGCTCATGTTAATATTCCATGATTTGTGGGATGTCACTGTGGCTTCTCATTTGCAGTCAGAATATCCAGGTAATGGCAGCGTGTGATGGTGTAAGTGTGAAGGGTAAGATGATTAGACTTCTAGGGCACAGGCTGATTTAACAGCTTTCATTAGCATTTCCCAGGAGTGGCACTAATTTGACCTAAGATCTCTCACCAGCTGTTGGAATATTTCCTTGCAAGTTACTGTACAAAGAATCCTCACTACATTCTCTACTTAGTTAGCTTTTTCTAGAATAACAGCATCTCTGTCTGGGCCCACGATTTAGCATGTGCAGGATCTTTCTCGCCTGTTTGCCTGTGAACCACCATCTGGCTCAGTCCCTGTCATGCCCCAGGATGGCAAAGGTGTCTCTGTTTATCAACAGGGACGCATTTGTTCCCAAAGGGGCCGACTGTGTGGTGAGGAGATAAAAGCAGGAAACTCAGGAAATGATTTGATCTAGTTATATAGAGTTAATTAAAATTTCAAATGTCTTGGAGTAATTGGCATGGCTGGATGAGCTTACAAACAAAGTTCAGACACACACACGCACAACACACACACAGCTGTCCTGTTCTGTTCCTTTCTTCCTTGAATACCCTCGGACTCTGCTCGGGATCTGTAATTGAGTCATAGCCGTCATCCATATATTAGATTCCAGCCTGAGCCATGGTGAGTCTAAGTAATAGATTGAAAAATACAATTATTGCTTACCTACAGAATTCCTTTGCTTGGGAGGTGAGGCATATATATCAGAAAAGTTGTTGTGTTTTTTTCCTCAGGCCTATTCAATAAATGAACATTACACCAGGATTCCTACACAGAGTATCTCTGAAATGGGTTTTGTATTGATTTTTGTAACTGCCCTGTTAGATGACGTTATCGCTTAGTGTGTCGGGTTTAGGCTGGTCCGCCCGGAGCAGGTCATTGAGGTGATAACTGTCATCTGGAGACAGAAAAGCAATCATAGCTTTTTCATTACTTACTGTTTTCCCCCTGCGAGTGTGGGATCATTTGACATATTATGGCTTCTGTGATTTAGGCTGCATTTTGAAATTAAGTGCTAGAATATCATGCTGCGGGTTTAGAAAAATCTGCGGGATGTCAAAGAACCACAGACGCTGTCGGCCGCTCACGTCCTCGATCCCCTCCTGATATTCTTCTAGAATTGAGGAGAGATGGGCGGCGTCACTGAGCTCTAAACGCAGGCTTGCAAATCAGAACAAGTCTGGTGAATTAGCATTTCCTCAGGTGTGTTAAACATCTGATAGCCATTGCCAAAGAAAAACACTAACAGTTAACAGTTTCGTCACAAACATAAAAATTCTAATATGTAAAGGTAACATTAATTTTTAAATTCCTCCGATTTCATACAAAATATTTTGTTTCTACCAGGCATTGTTGGATTGTGCACGACAAAGTCGTATGTGTGTCCGTAATATCTAAAACTGGAATCTTCTGAGCAGCCATTTCTCAGCCCAATCAAGGAGAATCCAGCGCAAGAAGGGCCGTACGCAGGGCGCGCCCCTGCGGAGCAGTGTGGACTGTCCTCCGGCGTCCGGCTCTCGTCCCAGAGGCTCTTCTCAGCCCTACTCAGTGCTTGGCTACTGGGCGCCGAGCTGCTGGGCAGCGGGTACTGCGCAGACATCCGTGCAGGGCAGCGGTGCTCACACTCGGGCGTCTCCTTAGGTTCACCCGAGGGACCCACAGGACGTCTGCCCATTCCACCGGGTGAATCTGCTCCTACTGTATTTTAAAACTTGAAGTTTTAAAATCCTCTTTGGCAATATTGCTTGAACCAGTGAGCATGCTAACAGTATCCCCAGGTGGAACCACCAATGCAGGTGGCTTCCTCCAGCCTAATTACTTCCCAGGGCTCACCTGCTCCCTGCACCCCCGTTCTGTTTCTGTGCCTCAGACTTTTCCTCCTCCCACTGCCCTACAGTTTTGCTTTACATTTCAGTGAGATCACCGCAAACTTGAAATTTCAGTGCAGGAAAGCGTGTCTTCCCTGATGCAAAGTTTAAAAAGAATGTCATTCACTCGGTATTCTCTGGCATTACACTATTCTTCCTCCTTGAACTTTCTCCTCCTGCAGTTGCTAGGACTATGAGCTCTGGTTTCTATTTCTGCTTCTCCATCCACGCTTTAAATAATAACGTACAATGTTCTTTGTCAAATTTCTCAGTAAAAATTTTGCTATTTACCTCCTGACACGTAACAAATTTCCTAAGTTGAGCAGCCTAAGCTGGCGGAACCGATGCCCCTGGTGAGCGGATCTCATCTTCGTGGTTCCTTCCACCCCGTCTTCCTGGCCGCATCTTTCTCAAAGGCTCACTCCAGCCAGCGGAACCATTTGCACTTCTCCCAAAGGTTGGGCTCATTTCCTGCATTGCATGAACACAGTCCCCGCAGGATGCCTTATTCCGTACTGATTCCCTGTGCAAGCCTCTGTGCCACAGACTCTACTGTCCCCAAGTGGGGGAGGATACGTCTTCCAGGTTTGCCTAGTGAAGTGTGTTAATTGAAATTAACATTGTATGAAAAGAATAATACCCAGAAAAAAGAAGTCAACAAGGAAATTAAGTATAGATGCGGCTAGGATATGTATGTTTTGCGCGCCCCACCTCCCAATTCATATGTTGAAATCCTAATTACCAGGTTCTTGGTATCAAAATGGGGGCATTTTGACAGGGGATTAGTTCTTGGGGTTAGAATACTCAACAACAGAATTAATATCCTTATAAATGAAACCCCAAATACCTCCTTGCCTCTTCCACTGTGTGAGGACACAGCAAGAAATTACCTTTTCTAAAGTAGGAAGTTTGACTCGCACCTGACACTGAATCTACTGGTGACTGAACTCTGGGCTCCTAGCTCTAGAACTGTCAGAAATAAATTTTTTATTTTTTATCAGCTATGCAATTTGGGTTATTTCATTGTAGCAGTCCAAATGGATAAAACAAATACAAATGTTCCATCTGATTATCTGTATATTTTTCCAGTTTAATGACATGGTTTAACACTTAGTTCTAGCAAAATAAAATGCACCCTTTCTGAGAAGCAAAAGGCAACCAGAAAATAAAAGGAAAAAATATTATTTAAAAGACATTGCTGAAATAATAGCTTAGGAGATTAAAGTGATTCAAATGAAATTGCTATGGATTTCCACCTTTTATAAACTGTATTTGCCCACAATGAGATATCAATACATACCTATTGGAATGGCTATTTCAGTTAGATTATAGATAGATAGATAGATAGAGAAGATGTGGAGGGAAAGGGAGCTTATAAATGTTCATGGGGATGCAAATTAGTGCAGCCCTCATGAAAGTTCCTCAAAAGTTTAACAATGGAACTACCATTAGATTCAGTCATTGACATCTGGATTTGTAGTCAATGAAATTGAAATAAAGATCTCAAAGAGATACATGCTTATTGCAACCTTATTTACAGTATCCAAGATATGGAAACAAGCTACCCTCCCTGATCAGATGAATGAATGAGCAATATATGGAAGATGCATAGAATAGGCTATCAATCTTAAAGAGACAATACAGAGGAAGCAGAAGGGATTAGTGGAAGAGTTTAGGTCTCACTTTTAAAAGTTGACTCAGATCTATAGGTATGTTCAGCATGGTGTCAATGGTTAATAATACTGTATCATACAATCAAAATTCAGCCAAGTGGACAGTTTATATTAAATGTTCTTATCAGAAAGTAATAATAAGGCCAGGAGTTCGGCTCAGTGGCTTAAGTGCCTGTTTGGCAGGCGCAAGGTTGTGAGTTCAATCCCTGGTGCCGAAAAAAAAAAAAAAAAAGTAATAATAATAAGAGTTCAGAATGAAATTTAGCTATAGTTTCATGGCATAGATTTCACAGTTAAATATTTATCTCCTAAATTATTGAATTATATAGTTAAATATGTACAGCTTTTATATGTCAATCATACCTTAATGAAGTGATTTGCAAAAAACTAAGTTTGGTAAAATAACTCTTGAAATGATTTTCAGATGAAAAGTGTTTTAAAAAGATATCTCTTCCATCAATTTTGAGAGATAGAAATTATAATTTTATTTTATGTAGGGATTATCTACACACTCAATTTAAATTTCCTGTTCTTTTAAAGAGATATAATTGTGAATAATCTGATAATTTATTTTCGGATTTTGAGTCTAAGATGTTGAATTTGCTATCCATGGCACTGACAAAAAACTTGAACAGAGCAGCTGGAAAAAAAGGAAAAAGGGATAGATTTATTTTGGCTAATGGTGGCAGAGGCTTCAGTCCATGGTTTCATGGCCTGGTTGCATTTAAGCTTGGGCAAGAACATCAATGAGGAAGCATCTGGTAGATGAAGCTGCTCACCTCACGGTGGCTAGGAAGCAGAAGGAGAGCTCACTTTTATAACAAAGCCCCACTGGCCAAACATGAAGCTGTGAACCCATCAGTAGATGCAGCCATGAAGGAGGACAGAGCCTCATAATTCAGTCGCATCTCAAAGGCTCCAGCTCTGAACTCTGATGCTCTGCGAACCGGGCCTTGGGCAGATGAGCTTTTGAGGGGATTTAAAACCCAAACCATAGCAGGTATTTTATCAACAATAATTAATGAGTACCCATTATAGAAGCCTGAATTTAAAATAAAGACACTAAGACAAGACCCCAAACATCTGTTTCCACTGAGCGTTTAGTCCTTTGTCATAGAGAATATTTTCTAATGTGTCCTGGGGATTCACTGATGCTTTCCTATTCACTCCAACAGATGAATTCAGGCAAGAAGTTACGTGTAAATTGACAATGTCTGAAGATCTGAAATTTCAAAGAAAGATCATATGGAAATGATTTTTTCAAGCCCATTGTATGATATGTTTTTTTTTTCCTCTAGAGTGAATATATCCTTTTCTCAAATTTTTCAATTGAATTACCCAGTGCCTCCAGTATAGCATAATAAATATCTCCTTAGGAGCTTGATTTCAAAAGAGTATCTAAGTGACTGAGCATCTTACATAGAAACCCAGAGGTCAGTCTCAAAATTTAAAGACACATCGCAGTCTGCAGCGTGGCTGTGCCGCACTCCTCCTCCCGCACGTGGTCACCATGTCCAGTGAAAGGATGACGCAGGGCCTCCGTGGGACTCCGCAGACGGCCACTTGCAGACAGCCCTGTGGCTCTCTTCATGCCTCTTCCTAATCACAGGCTCTGCTCAGGAATGTAAAAGGGCTTTCAAGGAGCCTTCTTGGACTGCAAAATGGGGCAAGGGAAGATGAAAGTGGTCATCTCAGCAGCCCTGTTATAGCTCAGTTCGTCTTCGTAAAAACCAAGCAGGCATCGACAGAGAACATTAAGGGCTCTTTGAAGGCTTTCAGACTTGGCAGGCTCTAGGTATTTGTTTTAGCTACAAATGTGATTAGGATGAGCTAAGAGATAAGTTGCTCTTACTCTTTGAAAATCATCAGGACATGTGTGATCACCTGTATTCCAGAACATACTTAATACAGGGAATCAGGAAGGTGAACTCAATTTCATACAATTAAATTGTTAGTAGAGTCAAGTTTTCCAGAATAGAGGTTAATTCCAGCATGAGCAACTTCTTCCCCAAAATCCATGATAAAATCAAAAAAAAAAAAAAAAAAAACGTTGAAATCTTCATTTTAAGACTTCAGAATTTGACTAAGGCTACACAGAAGCTGACAAGCATTTATTTGGGAAAAACTATCCAAACCTGGGTGAAAATAGAGACTCTGGATATTCCGTCTGCAGTTGCCTCCACCCACCCTGGGCTGATTAGCACGGATGTCTTTCAAGAGAAGTGGAATGGAATGGCCCAGTGTGGTGGCACATGCCCGTAATTCCAGAACTTGGTAGGCTGAGGCAGGAGGATCCCCAGGAATTCAAGGACAGCCTGGGCTACAAAGTGAAACCCTGTCAAAGAAAAAGAGTGAGAAGGTGGAATGCAGGAGTTCTGCCCCTGTCACTACTGACTGACTTGGAAAGGAAGACCACCACATTCACAGTTGCTGGGAGCAGTAGCCATCTTAGCGACAGACAGGGACAGCCGGAATTCTGTGGAGTTCAAAGTGGTGATCCCAGTCTGGACATGCAATAAAGCACCAGCCTTGCTGGAACTTTGACAGAGATGTCAAGGAATGGTACAAGGCCGGGGGCCATTTACCTGCTTCCTAAGACTGGTGGCCTGGAAGTTTGTACACATACAAAGTTGTGTGTCCACTACAGAGACACCCCAGAGAGTCCAGGCTGACCACGCTGGGCTGCTGAACCTGACGAGCGAACCCCGCGGAGGGGCACAACTGAGCCGATGCCCTCTAAGCTGCGTGTGGACCCTTCAGCAAAAGGTGGGCGTCTTGCTGGGCAGGGGGTTTGCAGAAATCATCTGAAGAGACACTGGCTGACCACTAAGCTATGGGGACACAACACGACCCCTGGGAAGACAAAAAAAGAGTTAAACTCCAGATCCACATGCCGCCGCGGAGACAGACTACGGTACACACAGGTAAGTGTGATTATGACAACCGACAGCTAGGACCTCCGGGGTACAGAGGGCGGGCCACAGGGTGCAAGGGAATCCAGAGTTACTACAGTACTGCCTGAAATTCCAGTGGGAGAAAGAAAGAGAGGAAGGAAGGAAGAGAAAGAAAGAAGTAAAGAAAGAAAAGAAGGAAGGAAGGAAGAAAGAAAGAAGAGAAAGAGAAAGAAAGAAAGAAAGGAAGAAAGAAAGAAAGAGAGGAAGGAAGGAAGAAAGAAAGAGAAAGAAAGAGAGAGAGAGAAAGAAAGAAAGAAGTTGAGACTTGTAAAATCTTGGAAAATTATATTAGAAATTTTTCGCAGGTGAGTTAATGTTGGACTTAGAGTGATGACTTTAAAACTGTACCTTATTTTTTTTTAAATAAAACATGCAGAAATTTAAGCAAATGTATTATGAGAATGACATACCAAAGGGAAACATTTCACAAGAAATGACATGCATATTGTATTTAGAATTACGGCACATTGAGATACAGGAAGGAAGTCAATACAGTTCATGAGACATCAGCTTCATCGGAAGATGCCAAAGAAACATGAAGATAGTATTGTGTGGGTAGAATCAGAATTCAGAAGGAGAGGAAAGATAGAAATGGACAGAAAGCAAGTGAAGCAATAATAGCAGGAAACCAACTGCGACGTGGTCCTAGCGGGGATCTGCACTCACCCCTTGGAGTCAGTAGCTAAAAACAAAAGATTCAGGAGAATCCTGAAACCAGCACGAAGACAACACGTAAGGAGCACAAGGAACATTCTTCCCTTGACGGCAGACTAGGCGGGAGGGAAGGGAGAGAACCCAGAAGGTGGCAGGATGATGTATTCCTGGTGCTGAAAGACACATAAATCTTGTCAAGTAAAAATTCCCTATCTACATGAATATGCTCCAAAAATAAGGCAGACTAACACTCCCTGAACGTCAAAAACAAACAGTTTCGGTGGTGAGGGCAGTCTCCACTGCCATCTGGGGACACAGTCAATCCAGGCTGACCCCAAGGAGCTTGGCTTATCTGAAGCAGAAGAAACACAGGAGTCACCAAGATGACACTGTGGAGGCTGAGTGTAAAATGCCATGGGTGGAGAGAGGACTCCGGGGAGCTCCAACCTCAGGGTCCTCCTGCATTTCCCTGTGTTTAAGTGAAACAAATCCCACCAGGCTGCGATGGCAAAGACCCAAGCAGGAACTCTGTTGCCCCAGAAATGGGAATCGGAGACCAGGCCTGGTTAATGGGCATCAGCAGAGCCTTCTCTCACAGTGGAGAGCCAGCCCCTGCCTCTTTCTTACGTGGGTAACTTTCTTGTCTCTGCAGAGGGGAAAGCACAATCACCAGGAGCCAGGGTGTAAGGACTGGGAACAACATGGCCGGGAAAATAAATTAGAGGCAGCAGGAGAAAGAGGGTGTCAATCCAGGCACCTTCACAGAGGTCACGGCTCAGAGATACAGGCAAGTTATAAGACTGGGGTTTATTTACTTCAATTATTTCTGCTGTGATCGTTATTCAGATCTACCTTTTTATCTTTTGCCTTCTTTCCTCCTCCACTCTCAAAGGAAACAAATTCTTCTCTCAAAGAGAAGAAAATTTTCTTCTTAGAAAATGAATATCTAACAATCAGCTCAAAGGTCACCTTCACAGTGAAAATGCAATACAGACCACTGGGCAGGCCTGAGGCATGGTGACGCAGGCTGTAGTGTGACCCAGGTTCGAGCCCTGGGCAACTTAGAGACCTTCTGAGAACCTGTCTCAATATAACAATAAAAGGGACAGAGATTCAGCTTAGTGCAAAGGCCCTG
Source organism: Dasyprocta punctata (assembly GCA_004363535.1). NCBI lineage: Eukaryota > Metazoa > Chordata > Mammalia > Rodentia > Dasyproctidae > Dasyprocta > Dasyprocta punctata. The sequence goes on along the minus strand of RJWM01005801.1, from coordinate 62,464 downwards.
AATTCAATACTCAGGACAATAAATAAATATAACTACAGTCTATCATTACAACCTAAATTGTATACTCTTAAAATTGATAGGATGAAATTCCTATCCCAGTAGCTCCAAATGTTATCTGACTTGGAGATAAAATTGTCGAAGATGTAACTATTCACAGTTTGGCAATCAGAGAGGAATGCTAGCCTTTTTAAAAGAGTAAATTTGAATACAAACATACGCATAAGAAAACCACTTTATGAAGATGAATTTGAGAATCAGCGTAATACTTCAATAAGACAGTGAACATCGAAGGTGTTGGGGACAAGCCAATGAAAGTGAGAGGAAGGCGAGACGCAAACCCTCACAGTCTTCTGGGACAGTCAGTCTGCCAGTGACTGGAGCTCGCACTTCCAGGCACTAGAAGTATACTCTCTTAAGCCATCCAACTAACAGAAAACTAATGCAGATATTTTCACTATTTTTAGTGCAACAGGACACATGACATCAGATTGTTACTACCGACTTCATGTTAGGCGCCACCACCATATTATTCCAACTTGCAGAGTAAGGATCTTGTACTCTTTTACCCCATCCTTTCTCATCATCTCCTGTCAAATCCTGTGCCTATATCCTCACAGAAGATCAATGAATACTTTCCGAATTTGTGTGGTATTTCAGAAATTTGCAAAGCAGCCTGTTCTCTGGAGCCCTCCCAGAATGCACTGGGATGGGACCGCTGTGTTTCCGAGCTCCCGCCAGGTCTGACAGATCAAGTCTCACCCGTGGCCAGACCCTTACTCTCCTGAACGCCCTGAAAGAATTTTGATATTTGTAAGTCGGAAATTATCTTTCTCAACTTTAGAGTCAGTAGCTTGTGTAGTGTACAACAAAGAGTAAGCTCTTAGCAATTGAAAGAGTTTTCTGGGCTTAAATTTGACTCCTTATGTTCTGTTGTATCAACTACTTATGGATTGCCTAGCATTATACATTTGTGTACAAATATTATATCCATTTAGATTCCAAATCGTTAGTGGAACATGCGGTATTGTGGATCTATTTATTTTTCACTATTCAATAGTTTCTATGATTACAAGCAAGAGCTCAAGTAGAAGAAATTGTGCTATAGCCAATTAAGCTTTTTGTTTGTTTGTTTTGTTTGTTGTTTGTCTGTTTGTTTCACAGGAAACAAACCAAAGTGAGTTTCCTTTCCAAAGTGATTCCAGAAAACAGGCTGCTTTGCAGATTTCTGGAACACTGAAAAAATTCTGTAACTTTACCAAAGCAAGTCTTTAACAGAGCCTGTGCAGCAGCCAATTAAGTTTTAAGCAGATGAATCCTATTGAAGATTTCAATTCTATCCTCTGGACCTGGGATGGTGAACCTTTTAGCGCTGTCAGTAGCAAACAGTCAAGGTTCTCCACCACTACTCTAGACAAAACAAAACAAAACAAAAACAAAACAAAACAAAAACAAAAACAGAACAAAAACAAAACAAAACAAAAATGCTTGGTTAACTAATAACGAAGAACATGAAGAACATATTCAATCAAAACTTGAAGGGAAATGCTAAGGATAACTTTGCTATTCCATAGATTACAAAGTGAGGCATAGCTTTGCTCAATGACATGTTCTATGACTTAGGTTCCTGTTAAAAATATTTCATGTTTCCACATTGAAAAACCAGCTGATAAACTTCAAGACCATCACACCCACTGAACAGTGGATAGTGAAACCTGGAAATAAAGGAACCATTGAGGGAGATTCTACATACAAATTCCACCTAAATCCCCATTCTATTCTGAATCACACAGATGTAGATTGAACATGTGTTAGCTAAGGAAGGATTCAAGATTCTAAATGACGTTTATGGTGTCATCTCAGAAATGAAGTTTACGATTGAGTCTGATAAAGTTCATTGCCTGAAAGTGATTTCAGTAATCTTAGGAGGAAGGCAACAAAATCCAGTGTCTTCACAATATAATCACAATTCTGGAGCAATAGTGAACTACATCAGGAAGGAAGAAACCAACTATCACAACCAATTCTAAAGAAAAGAAAAAGTTACATACACCCACCCTGGGATGGTCCAGATGATGAAGTAAGTGGGTGAAACTGTAAGTTGGGGTTTATAACTGACCCCAACAAAACATCTTCATGATGAAAGCAAGGCCAATAAATCTCAGCAGAGATCGCTATAGGTGAAGAAATTCTAAAACTCAAAGAAACAGAATCAGTAAGATAGATGTACGTTTATGTGTACACATACACATTCTTTCTCCCTCAACTTTTCCATGACCATTTAGTTCCTGTTCATTATTTCATATTTTTAAATTATAAAATTTAAGCTATTGTTGATTTTTCATTTTGGTCAGTCATAGAATAGTATGTCAGAAATTACCTATATTTCACAACAAATTTTTTAATGTGTAAAATTAGTTCAAATACAATATTATCTTTCTTCAAAAGCTGACATGTGCCTGATGAATTTTGCAAGTTGCTTCCATAGTTTAATAATCTTAAATTTGCAATTTTCTTATGTAGTGGTCATGAGCTTATCCACAGCAGCACACGCCCCACATAAGAACGTGCGCACACACTCATTTCCCACGCTATGCTGCAAAGCACGGAACTTTCAGTCAGTGGCTTCGCATGTTCACAAGGATTTTACACAGATGAGATACTGAAAATGACAGGGTCTGCACATATATGTGAGCAAATATTTAAAAAGCAACCACACAACAGCATCAGTAAAAGTCATATTTATTATACTATAGCTTCCTAATAATCATACAGGCTGAGAGTCCAAAATACACCTTGCATGATACCAGTGTAGTCAAAAGGAAGTTAGTCAAAGCTGCCACTGCAGTGAAGTTGGGATAATTGGTTAGACGCTTGTCCTCTTAATCTAAATGAATGTAAAACTGGAAAATATATAAAATGATTATCAGTCCTGGAATACAGGCCATGCAGGCCTGTGACCACTGTGAGATTAGGGAAGTGTCAGAGTGGTCCCCAAAGACCTCCCGAATCGACGTGTCTGAGCTGATTTGCAAGGTGCGGTGCACGGAGGAGGAACCGGGCAGGGCACAAGGATCTCGCCGAACAGATGGAGCTGAGGAAGGGGCCCAGCTGCCTGATGCGGTGGCCGTTTGTCCAGCAGAGTAGCAGAGAAGAGGGGATTCCAAGTGTCCACAGATAATTCCGTTAAATTTCTTCTCTGTCAGTAAGGTAAAAGGAAATGCAAGCAAAAACGGAATCCTGAGTTTCTGTGAGAACTATCCTAAAAACTTACAGAGCTGGGAAACATTTGAGTTCTCACTGGAAAGAGCTCAGTAAAACCTTAGAAATTCAGTAGGTGACACAGAAAAGTTATGCTTTATAGTAGGAAGAATGATAGCTTTCCAAAAATTTCCACACTCGAATCTTTGAAACTTCTGAATGCATTATATTAAATAACATAAGGAAGAGTCATACGTGCAGAGGGAACCAAATGTATTACTCAGGTGATTCTGTGATAAGTGTTATATGGTTGGACCCAGTGTAATCACCAAGGTCCTGATAAGTAGGAAGAGCAGCAGAGGGTCAGGACGAGAAGGATGCATGAATGGCATCTGGCTGGCACTGAAGGTGGAAGGGAGCCTGAGCCAAGGGCCAGGTGCCTCTGGGAACCAGGAAAAGAAAGATAAAAAAGCATGGTACTGATAAAAAAACAGACCTGAGGATCAAAGGAACAGATTAAAAGATACGAAAACAGCTCAAAACACACTCAATCACCTTACCTTAGACAAGGGGGCCAACCATGTTCACTGGAAGAAACATATATTTTTCACTGAAAAGGTACTGGAAAAACTGACTTTCCACATGCCAAAGACTAAAACTAGACACATGTCTATCACCAGGTGCTAAACTAGTGATAGTCAAAATGGATCAAATATGTAAATATTAAAATAGAAACATTAAATCTGCTGGAAGATAGAATAGGTAGAAGTCTTGAAATATTAGTATAGGCAGAGATTTCATGAACAAAACCCCAAGAGCACAGGAAATACTAAAGAGTCAACTGGTATCTCATCTTGTTAAAAAACATTCGCACAGGGAAAAAAAAATCATCTACACAGTGAGAGGTCAACCCACAGAGTGGGAAAAAACTTTCAGCCAGTTTTTCCTCAAAGGACTAATACCTACACATGTAAAGAATTGAAAAACACCAGACACACTAAACTTAAAGATCCAATCCAAAAATGGGCAGCTGAGATGAATAGACATTTCTCAGATGAAGGAGTACAAAGGCAAGTAAATATATGAATAAATGTTCAAAATCACTGGTCATTTGAGAGATGGAAATTAAAGCAACACTGAGATTCCATCTCACTTCAGAAAGAATGGTATTATCGAGAAAACAACCAGTAACAAATGCTGGAAGAGCTGTTGGGAAAAAAAGAACCTTTCTGTACTTTTGCTGGGAGTGCAGACTGGTGCAAACTCTGTGGGAAAAATGTGTGAAGATTCCTCAAAAATGAGGATCAGAGGTCCCATTCGACCCAGCTATTCCCCTTTTTGATGTCTCCCCAAAAGAATTAAAAGCATCATGCCACAGAGATATTTGCACACTTAGGTTTATAGTAGCACAGTCTGTAATAGCTAAATCTTGGAAATGACCCAATGTCCATCAACCAATGAATGGATAAACACGTGGATTTTTTATACAATGGAGTACTTTTCTGCCATGAAGAAGGATAATTTTGATACATTCCTAGGTAAATGGATAGACCTTGAGACCATACTCTTAAGTGAAATAAGTCAGACACACATGTGTAAATATCACAGTGTCTCTCTGATATGTGAAACTGAAAGTGTAAATAAGAACCAAAAGGTATAATAGATATTATGAAATGAGAAGAAATTGTTCAAAGAGGATGGGATATCAGGGAGGGGAGGGGGCAAAAGGAAGGAAAGGAAAAGAAAAAGAACCAGAAAATAAAGAGAGACAGGGGGGTTGAAGGGAGGGGAGGGGAATAGGAAAAAAAGAGGAATCAAGATATATCACATACAGGTACAAATTCTCTATGATGAATGTGATCATTATGTATATCTAAATTATATCATAAACTCAATAACAATAAAGGTAAAAAATAAGAGAAAGATACAGATTCTCCCCTAAAGACAACAAAAGAGTAAAAAGAGAAAACAGTAGTGTTGACTCCTTCACTTCACCCCATGAGGCTGCTCATTTCAGATTTGTGACTTGTAAGTATGTAAGACAATAAATTTTGATTTTTATGCCTCTAATTTTGTGGTGATTTTCATAGTAGTACTAGGAATCAAACATATGCCTCAGTAATAAATACACCCAGTGTAATCTAAAACTCAAAAGAAGCTGAATAATATTCAAGCTTAACATTCAATTTACTTGAATATCTGACAAAACAAACCTTAACACTCATTGAGAAGGCAACACAATATAAACACCCAACATCCTAATCAGTGTCAAATATTTAGTCAAAAATGACTAGACAGGATAGGAAATTGGAAACTGTAAGGTATATCAAAAAGATTTTCAAAAACTTGGTAGAAAAATTACCAGAAATGACAGAGATGATGGAATTATTAGACAATCATTTTAAAACAGCAATGAAAGTAGTCTAGGAATTATAGGCAAACTGGAATATAACGATGAGAGAAATGGGAATTACAGAAAAGCCAAATGTAAAGTCTTAAACTGAAAAATCCAGTATCTGAATTTACTAGTTTATTAGATACAGCAGTATGAGCTATCCTGAATAGAAAATAAATGAACCAAATTTAGATCCTGAGAAGAAAAGCACCACCTCACCAATGAAAACATATGTGAAAAATATGCTATTGAAAACTTGTTCAGCACCACTGGCCATCAGTAAAGCATGTATTATTAATAAAACATTTGTAACAGACCTGAGATATGAGATATAAATAATCCAATGTCCACAACCCAAAGGGTAAATTACTGAACAAAGCAGAGGGTATTCATATGATGCAATATTCTTCAACAACAGAAATACATACTTCTGATAAATGCAACAACCTGGATGACTGGATGTTCTTCAAAGTTTTTTCTTGAACAAAATGAGTAAGAAGCAAAAGAGAGCACACTATTTGTCTCCACTGACATAAAATCTAAACAAGGAAGTAATCTTTAATAACAGCAAAATGATCAGCACTTTTTCAGCCCTAAAGAAAGACTGGAGGTTGACCCCAAAGAGTTATAGAAATCTATTCAGTGGTGATACATATCTCACTGTTTATTTTCAGCATATGTCACATAGATGTGAATAATTTTCAAAATTCATTGAACTATACTTGAAATGAGTGCAAGGATTACATCTCAGTATAGTGGATTAATTTTGAAATAAGAAGTCAGCTATTTCCCACACACCATAGAGATTTTCCTGTCAAAGCTATTAATTTTGTTGCTGGTGGATTGAAATAGAAACCCAGAAAAGCATGGATTGTGGCACTGTCAAGTCTTGGGTCCTTCCTTGAGTTTCAAACTCTGAGTTGTGCCAGCTGTACATTTCTTTTTTTTTTATTTGAAAGATAATAAAATTAAACAAAACAGAGTAAAGTTAATCAGAACAGAACAACGAAAGTGGTGCAGGACTTCAAAACAGGACAATAGGAAATCAACAATGGTTACCACATTGTCTCTTGTTTTCTTCAAAATAGCTGTCCGTTACATCAGACATAATAAAATCAAACAGAACAAAACAGAATAAAACCTATCAAAACAAAAGAATGAAAGTGCATTTTAAAGAGAATAAAATCAAATAAAATAGAACAGAATAAAACCAATCAAAGCAAAACAGTGAAAGCAAAACAGGACTTCAAAACAGGACAATAGGAAATCAACAATGACTACCCTAATGCCTCTTGTCATCCCCAAAATCACTGCCCATGCCATCAGACATGGAACAAAATAAAACTAATCAAATCAGAACACTGAATAAAACAAAACAATAAAAAGGAACAAAACAGTGAGAACAATGTTGGGCTTAAAAAACAAGACAGAAGGAAATCCCCCCTATTTGTTGCATTGAACAGTGTTACCCTCTCAGCAAATGCTCAGACCACTGGCCTAGGCCTGCAATCTCAATAGCAATACAAGCATTAAATTGTTTGGTACTTTAGTTGTTATCACCTCAGCCTGTCCCGCAAATCAGCTGGCTGCTGGGGGGTGGGGGTGTCCTGTCTCCCAGCCTGCACACTGGTGGCCACCAGAAGGGTGAACTGACTTCGTGTTACTCCTCCCAGGCCCAGCATGGCTTCTGCTGACTCACAGGGAGGGTGAACTGGCTTGTTTCTCCTCCCAGGCCCCACATGTTTAGTGCCTGCTCATGGGAGGGGAGAATTCATACCTGCCCATTTCTGAGCCTTTGCCCTTGTTTCTTTAGGTAAAGCTGTGTGCCAGGGGAGCCCCGCATAAAAAGAAACCTCTAGCATCCTGGCAAAACTAGTGTTCTCCATAGAATCTGATGTTCCTGATCTGAGTGGGCTAACAAACCAACCAGGCTGCATTCTTAGCACCCCTGATGTGGTTTCTTAGTCACGGACAATCCTCCCATTTCTCCCAGTATAGTCCAATACATCTCTTTGGTAAGGTTAAGACAGCAGAATTGCACTACGCATCGTGTTCAGAAATTCCTTGGAGAATATGTAGGATTCATCCACAGTAGAAATGAGAGACAGGCATGACTTCTGAAAATACATTCCATATCAACTTAAATTCCACATTAATGCCGTTCACTAGATTAGTCCAGTGATGCTGACCTGGGTGTAATGTTGATGCTGGGAGGTGAAATCTGATGGAAGAGGTGGATCACTGTGGGTGTGACATGTAGTGCCTATATCCCTTCTCCTCCCTTGATCCCTCACTGTTTCCTGCCTGCCATGCCACAAGCTGTTTCTCCTCTGCCATGCTGCCCTGCCGTGGAGCCAGCCAGCTATGTACTGAAACTTCTGTAAACTGCGAGCCATAATAAAAGTGTCCTGCTTTAACTTGTAAATGTTAGATATTTTGTTTCAGCAATGAGAAAGTAACTCAGATATCCAGTAAATTAAAAGAGAATTGCCAGTGACAGAAAACTGCTCCATTAACTTATTCTCAGACTTCTCCATTGAGTGCTTCCATGATAAACATTTCAGGTTCTGAAAATCTTTTGAAAACTAGTCTCACCAACCCTATCCCCCAAACCAGGGACCCCACATCCTTTCAGAGATGAATTTTACCTTTCTCATATTCATATTATTCATAATAAAGCTACATTCTAGCCCTGAAGACTGTTCAAAGAGCCAAGCTGACACCTATGTACTACCTAACTAGAAACAAATTGATGAACCCCTGAAATACCTTTGAACATGGGTGCCAAAACAGTCTACTTCCCAGAGCTGGTTTTACACCTGTCCTGGTACCCTCAAATCTGCTGTCAAGCTCTATTTTATTCTATGTGTGGCCTGACAGTTCTAAGGGGAAAGTGTATCTTAATGCTTTCATATAAATTAGATTCCAGGCATTTTAAAATGAAAATACAGCTTCTGCAGAAGATATAAGCAGATGCTATTGAATAAAGTATCAACAGAGGCTCATGCTGTTATCTCCTGCAGAGGTTCAGGGTGGTGAGACAGCAATATGTTAATCATGACTTTGTATTCCCCACTATGCAAATTAATCAGCAGCTAAGTAGAATGGGAAAATGGATTCCTTCCATCAAGTGCATCATATATTTCTACCAAAAAGAGAGCTAGAAGGAAAGAATAAGGAAGCTACAACACAGAGGAAAAAGAAGAGGAAGCTACTGGAGAGGAGAGGAGGGTAACAGTAAACATTCAAGGGGCAGAATCGACCACATTTTTCTCAGACTTATGAAAAATACATCATTCAACATGTAAAGATTATAAGTCCTAATCTAATCACAGCTTATCAAGCATGCAGTAAAACAGGAAAGTATAAGCCTTTCTAAATCATTCAATAAAAAATGACAGAACTGATACGTATAGAAGAATCTAGAATTTTCAGACCAGGACACTACAAACTATCATTGTAACTATATCCCATGCATTCAGAAGTTAAGCAAAGTTCAGGAAAATAGCTTTAAAAGGAACAAAACTGAAGCTTAGAGATGAAAACTAATATATGTGAGATAAAATACGTATCAGATGGGATGCATGACAGATTAGGTAAAGCAGAATAAAAGCTTAGTGAAGCTGAAGGTGCGTCAATGAGATCCATTAAAACTGAAAGGGAAAGGTAAGAGAATCAAAAGTCAATACCAATGCAAGCTGTGGAACTCTGAGTGATATACTTTGCATGCAATTTGAGTGGCAAAAGGAAAAACAATGACTGAAAGCTTAAATTTGGTTAAAAGGGCAAATGGAAAGATCTGAGAAGCTAAGAAAACCCAAGCTCAGAAAATCTAAAAGAAGTTACACTACAGTACATCAAATGCACATTTGTCAACACCACTGACAACAAGAAATCTTAAAAGCAGGCAGAGAAAAACAGAGGTTACGTATAGAGAAATATATATATATATATATATATATATATATATATATATATATGGATGAAAGGAACTTCTCATTGGAACAATACAGGTCAGAAGACAGCCAGATAATATTTTTTATAGCTAAAATAAAACAAAATAGTAACTATGAACATAAAGCCAACAGCCTATGAGCCTTGAACTCATTGTCAGAATAAAATAATAGGGGACAAAAGTTTTCAAATATACAACAGGCAGGTGATAAATGCTCAACATGCTAATCACCAGGAAAATTCAAATCAAAACCACAGTGAGCTATCATTTTACCCCAGTTAGGAGTGTTAACACAAAAAGACAAAAAAGAGCAAAAGCTGTCAAAGATGTGACAAAAGAGAAATTCTTAGACATTGTTGGAGGTGATGTAAATTGGTCTGACCATTATTGAAAGCAATGCAAGAATGCCACCAAAATGATTAAAATAGAACCAGCAAATGATCCAGAAGCCCTACTATCTGTGTACCCAGAGGGACTGAAATCAGTGCATCCAAGAGCTGTCAGCACTGCTGTGTTCATCACAGCAGAACTCACAGTAGCCACGACACAGAGCCACTGGTGTCCATGAGTGGAGACACTGAAAACTGAGCCATGGTGTACACACGATAGAGAAGTGCCCACCCCGAAAGAGGGACGTGAGCTGATCCCTCACCGCAACGTGGACAGGTCCAGAAGACACTATTAGACGACATGAGCACAGAAAGACCAATACTCCATGTTCTTATTCGCATGCAGAAGCCAAAAATGGTGGTTTCTTAGAAACAGAGAGAATACTGGTCACTAGAGGTTAAGAAGGGTAGGGCAGGGGGACAGAGAGAAGGTGGGTTATTGGCACCAAAAGGAAGCTGCAGAGGATGAATAAGTATTCCTGCTCTTCAGTATAGTGGGGTTTGTTTAGTTCATAACGATTTACTTATATTTTAAAAAGAACTAGAAGGAAGAAATTTGTAGATTCTTAATACAAAAAAGTGATGTCTTCAAAGAGATAGAAATGATAACTACCCAGATTCGATCATTACCCATTTCACACATCTATACATTGTCACAGTAAATCCCATAAATGTATACAATTATATATCTGTTTTAAAATTACAAAATCAGTTACAAAATTAAGTAGCTGAGAAGAATTAAATGTAACTCAGAGATGCAATAAGCATTTCTAAGATTTAAATTTTCCTTTAATTGATTTATATATCCAATAAAGTTTCTGCATTTGTTTTTTACAGTAATTACTAACATGACTCTGAAACTCATAGGGAAATGCAAAAGGCTTTATTATAATGAAAGCAAAATAATAGAAGTATAATGCTATATAAAGAATTTCAAAATTTATTTAAAAAGCACAGCAATCAAAATACATTGGATTAAGTAGACAAAGAGATCAATGAAACAGAATTTTAAAACACATAAATACACTCAAAATACCCTTGGTTAATTAAAATTCAACTGAAGAACAGGTAATTCAGTGCAGAAAGAGAGGTCTATCTCAAAAACATTGGAACAACTGACTATCTGTGTAATCACATACCCAGAAATTGAAATGTAATCCTCAACTTTTACCATATCCAAATCTAACTCCAAATGAATCATAGACCTGTATATACAATCAAAAACACTAGTATTTTCATAAGAATTAGTAAATCAAAAGTTCTGTGATCTCAGGCTTGGCAAAATTTTATTTATTACAGCAAAAATATGATGCATGAAAGCATACATTTTCCTAGTCTCATTATGTGCTTTTTTGACATCTAGTTTCAACTATTGTGCTAATATCATAAAACTTAAGTATTTATTTCATTACCATTGTACTTCAAGGTAGAAGATTTACTCTGGTTAGTAGGGCTAGATTCTTTATCAAACTTCACCTTTTACTAGCTAACCATACAGGACTTTATTTCTCATTGCATAGCTCATAAGTTTGGTGGAAGTGGATAAGGCCCTTCTCCACACTGTCTTGTCAGGATCCAATCTGGAAAAGTCCTGAGAGACCATGTCCCAGCACTGCACCAGGTTTCAGCAGCAAAGCAACACCAGGAAGGTGGAAACAAGAACTCCCCAGGGAACGGTGTCCGCCGTATCTGCCCTGGACTGGTGTGGACTGCATTGGAACTGGTGTGGACACTTAGCTCCACTTGGTAAGCACTTGGCAAGTCCTCGGCCACCATGGGTACAAAGCATCTGGGAAATAAGGATGATCATTTGGCTAAGGCAGAGGACCTGGCAAGGTGAGCATCTACTCAGCTACGTCACTGCTGCCCTGACCTAAGACAGCAGCAGCTTTACAACTAATAATCCACAAATGTTCTTCCTGCTTCTACTTACCCTCTAAAATGTATTCCCCCCAAAGCTGCCAGAGTAATCCCTGCCTTAGCACCCTTGCCTCTTACATAAGTGTTTATCATTCACATCCTTCAAGCATGAGCTCAATGTCATAGTATCAGAGGGGCTAACTTGGCCATCCTTCCTAAAGCAATGACAGCCTCAAATGTCTACTACCTGGTCATGATTACCCTGTTTTATACTTGCCAAAGTGTAAGGGATGGGATATAATGTTTTAATTTGTTCTAGTAGAATGTAGTACTAAAGCAATCGGAATCTGGATCTGACTCAATCTCACATTGAGATGAGTGACTGACTCACAGAAGGGGCTCAATCAAGACTTTTGGGGGAAATAAATGAACTTCAGTTTAAATTAATTATGCTAATTATTTTAAGTTGAGTTGAGAAAAATATCTACTTGAGACCAAACACTAGTGTCAAAGATTGAGAAGATTATCTGAGATCAACCTTGAGTCATGGTATAACTCAAAGTTCTACCAGAAAACTGAAGCCACATTCAAAATGAAACAACTTGGGGAGACTACTGTGCAGGGCTATTTGCACCAGTGTGTGTGGATTTCAGGCATGGAAGGGATGGGATAGCGCCTAAGACTGAAAAGATGTGACTTAGTCCTGCCCCAAGGGACAAGACCCATAAAGAAGAGTTATGAGAATCCAGATGTTGGTGGAATGAAACAAATGTCCAGTTCCTTATTCTGTGTGGCTGGGAGCCACCAAGGCAGAATGCACTAACTGCACACATGGCTTAGCTTCTGGCTTCCTGTTGGTCTTCCTGCCACTAAATTCACTAAGCATGTTGATGGCACAAAAATCAGGCCCCAGCCAACCAACAACATCCAACACACGCTATTGGCACTAAGGAGGGCTAGTGTCCAGGATGGCTATTAATTTCCAGATATCATTTGTAGAAATGCAGGTAGTAGGTAGAGGTGAATATTGTGCTACCTCCCAGCAACTGGGAGACCACATTTTATCACATTATGGTAGTCTGAACATAAACTCTGTAAAAGTTCAGGAAAAATTGATTTATGAATGGACAGGGAGACACAGATTTTTCCCCTTTCCCTGTGCTCATTGTGGATAAGAGGAAATTGTAAAATGCTCCTGAATAACTCACCATGTGAATGGAGTTATAGATCTAAAGAAAATTGTATATGTATGAACATATTTACATATGCATATGTTATATTATTATAGTTATTGGTGTTGGAGTAGATAGTGATAGGAATTGAAAGATATGCCAACTCTCCATAACCTGCCCCAGGTGCCAGTCATGCAACTACAGGACTTAATGTTTGCCTTGCTCAGTTTTGGTCTTTCTTTGGTTCTTTTCCTTGTCATCAATCTATTCCTTCCTCTCCAAATGGAAATGTTTACCCTGTGCCATTATATATGCAAAGTATTTAACTTTCTTTTTGAGTTTTAAAGCAACTCACAATGAAGAGCTTGCCTTTAGTCTCAGACGAGACTTTGTACTTGGACTTTTTAGCACTGCTGACATTGTTGAGGATGACAATTTTTAGAGATGAACTAAATACATTTTTCATAATGAAATGAGTGTGAGTCTTTTGTGGGACTGTGTTGGAATGTTAGGGATTACATGTAAAATATTCCCCCAAAGTCTCATTTGCTCAGATGTGAGGCTTTTGAAAGGTAAATTGATCGTGGTGCATTACACACTCATCAGTGGATTCAGCCACTGTGAGTTCATAGCTGAATGCACTGTTAGAAAGTGGGGCCTGGATGGGTGTGGGTAACTCGAAGAGTATATTCTTGTCTTTGGATGCTCTATTAGCTCTGTGCTTCCTAAGCGTCCATGGATTGAGCAACTTTCCTCTGCCATACCCTTCCACACCATGCCATTTTGCCTTACAGCCAGAGAACTGGAGACTAAAATCACGTGCCAAATTAAACCTCTCCTCCTATAAATTGTGTTTCAGGGAACAGAAAGCTAATATATATGTAGACGAATATGAGTGGATTTTTATAAATAGGTGAAGAATTAGGTTTTGTATATAGATGCAGATATTGATATTCTTGTTAACATAGATGCACACACACCAAGACAGATTAGATATAAAATTACAATTGATATAGATATACATGAATGTACATATGAAAGTAGATGTAAGTACAAATGAATATATGTCAATACATATAGCTATGCACACTGACAATGCCCAGTGCAGTATCAACAAAGAATCATACATAAACACAAAATTAAGTTATATAGAAATGTATGCATAGATAACAACTTCAGTGCTCAGGTTGGTATGGGTACTTATACATAGATAAAGAGGTAAACATAAATTTGGTACAGATATAGATGTATAAGTTGGCATCTCCTTCAGCACAGATATAGACATAGAAGTAGTTTTAATATAGGAATTGATAGATATATTTATGCCAATGTCTATGACACTGATGTAGATTCTCACATAGACTTAGATTAGACATTAATATCAAGTAAGTAAACATAAATATGTGAAAGATGATGTGGATTTCAATATTGATCTCAATTTCTAAGTATAGAGATATAGACATGGACATGCATATATAGACACAGAATTAGCTTCGATATAGGTGTCTGTGTTGACAGTGATAATAATATTCCTATCCATAAATAGATGCAGACATAGACAAATAGATACACATAAATTATTCACCTATACATGTATATGCACACATTAATATAGCTATAGATTAGATTTAGAATTTGAAGCTGATAACAACTTTGATGTAGAGATGTGAACTCACTCTGTCCAAATGCATTAGCTATCAATGCAGACATACATATAAATATTGTTAGCCTTGTCAATATAGGTATTGACAGAGACACTGATTAGATATAGAAATATAGATCTCAGATTAGATATGGATATTGATACTGATGTCGGGATTGATAGATCAACAAATAGTGACTCAGATGCCAATGTCAAAGCTGACATCAATATTAATATATTGATGTACACATATAGAGACAGAGGTATAGATCACATATAGATGTGACTGTAGTTATGGGTATCTATCCATACGGAGATAGATATGGGCATAAACATAGACACATAAACAAGCATTGGTATATTCCAGATCAATACACAGATATGTTAAGCTTCACAGGAACATCCCAAGTTGGAAGACAATAGTCTGTACCCTCCTTCTCTTAACTCCACCATGGAAAGGTAGCACCTCATTTCCCTAAACCTCTATTCCCCTAAGATAACTGCTGTGGATGTGCAGATAGCACATATTATACCCTTTTTCTTGTTCTCTTCTCAACCATGAAAGGTGTGATAGTGGGAGAGTCACCTTGCTCTCCTCCGGAATTATGCTATGAAGGTGAGTATTTGTGCGAATGAAGACATTGGCGCATCTGAAGCTACCAGCACCCAGCATCAAGCAGGTGCTTGGTAAATAAAAGGCGAGACCATCCTGCTGCACCCCACTGGCTCCTGAACATTGCCAAATGCAGAAGGACAGAAACTTTCCCCAGCTGGCATTGCACAACTGCAGTGCCTCTGCTCCTGCAGGGCCTGGAGGCCTTTGAGAGTCAACACGACTGAGACTAAACTCCCTTCTCCACCAGCTTGCACCCTGATTACAGCGTGCAGTTGACCTGGGATTACAGAGCCAAGCCGCAGCGGTGTTTTCAGATTTAAACAGAAGCATGGAGCGAGGCTGGGCCTGCTGGGCACACAGGGAAATGCAGCTGAGTCCCGACTAGAGGAGCCAAAGGAGTAGGTGACGCTTTCAGAGTGGTGCTGCTCAGAAGGAGAAGACAGAAATCTACAAGCCAGGTCCCAGATTCGGGACAGTCGGTAGCTGTGCCACACCCACGACACGCAAACTTCACACATAGGCGCCGCTCTACTGGATGGTGAGGTTTCTGGAAAACGTGGTACTTTGACCATCTTGAAAGCAGACTGTGCATACATGAGCATTGTGCATATACTCCTGAAGGCTCAGCGGTGACACACAGATGCATAGAAGCACTGAGGAGAGGACGTTGCCAGATTTTTTAACAAGCAGAAGTGATGGGCAGGCTGCCCCAGTTCCCCCCTAAAATCAGAACTCTCAATTCCAGAGTTTATAAACAGTGATTCTGCACTTCAATGTCTGTGCATAAAACAAGACAAATGTTCATAGAAAGACACCATTAGAAAACTCAGCAAAATAAAAAATGGAAATGTCTGAGAAACTACAGAAATACAACCCAAACTCAACACAAGCCCTTTAAAGTGTCGCCATGTCTGATGCCAGCAATATTGCCAAGCTCTGTGGCTTACGGTTCCAACATTAACACACCGCACACATCTAATTCCCCATGACACACACGCCACTTTGACAGCTACTGAGCCAGGAGGGCCCGTTAACAGCTTCAGAGAAAGTGCTCCTAAACTTTCACACAATGCTTGCATTTCTACTGAGAAAGTAAACAAGGCAAGAATCAACCAAGGTGCTTTCTCCTTTTTTTTTTTTTTTTTTTTTTTAACATCCTTTATGTTGTTGGCCCGTTAGGTCTCTATCTTCACTCATTCTTCATTATGGTGATGCTAACTGGATTATGAAATGTCTGGACCTAAACAGGGTCTTCAGCTTCTGTGCTTGCTTCAGCATGGGTTAATGAGTTGGTTAACAAGTTGCGATGATAGCAGAAAAATCGTCATTTACCTATTTTTTTAAGACGATGAATCAGAAGCTATAAAACAGTGATTGTCTTGTGCAAGTTGATATAGCTGAGAACAGAAAATCTAAAGGTCTGGATTTTGATTCACAAAGTGCCTTGACTCTTCCAATAGATTATACTATTAAGCTCTCTTCTTCCTCTTCTTCTCCTTGTTCCTTCTCCTTGTTTTTCTTCTCTCTCCCTCTTCTTTTTTATATTAGTATTAGAATTGCCAAGAAAATACTATCTACAGCTAAGCCAAAAGATCTATTAAAAATCTCACAATGTAACATATGCCAGTATTTATCTCATTAATTAAGCATTTATTAATAAATAATTTGATGAATTTATATTAGACCCAGCATGTGAAAATAAGAATAAATATTTCTTAAAATAAATTATCACAAATAAGTCTTAACCACACCCTCATTTGAAGTTTTGATCAGAAATTAATTTCTAGTATGCTTTCGCTACATTAGTTTGATCACAGGTAAATATTTTGCGCCTGTCTGTGTTAAAGAGAGTTGATGAGTTCACGCTCAGAGCAGAATGAAACCACTTTTTAATGGAAATCAGTGTCTGCGCAGAAATCTTCCTAGTGAACCGGTGTTCCAGGTCTCCTTTCAAGAAACTTTGCCTTACATGGGTCGAGGAGGGAGGGCCACTGGATGAAACACTCTCATTTACATATAAAGTTAATGCTCTTTTGTTTTAGACAATGTTTTCATTACTTTCAAGAAAGCAAGCATTAAAACGTAGGTACGATTAACAAATGCTCTGTCCAGATGCACCTCTCATGGAGGATTTTGGTGTTCAGTGACAGAACATGAATCAGAAAGAGAGCTTCACTTCTTAGATGCAGAGCCACGAGAGTCCTGAACCTATATGAAAGCCCTGGGTGCAAATGGCCTCTCGCCCTTGAGAAATGCGCGTGTTCTTCAGGATCATTGCCCCCCTCACAAGTCCTGCAAAGGTCAGCGTGAACATCTGGCTATTCCTGTACACTCTCAGTCTCCCACCTCTTGGACAAAGTGACGCAAGCACGTTGTTTATCCTCCTCTTTCTGCCTCTCCCTTAGTTCTGACGTATCTAGTCAATATTCATTCCAGATTGCTTCCATTGGGAGCTACGATTTGGTGAGAATTGTATTATTTGGTGAGAATATTATTTTCCAGATGGTCAGGTATTTTTGAATTGGATTGTCATGCAAAGCACTGAGCACACAAATATCAAGCAAAGGCTTTTGTAAGGTTAGATGTCTTCCAAGGAGTAGATACAATTCAATTATCCCTCCCTTGTTCATATACATGTATACAACATACAAATGCACACACAGCATAACAGTTTCCTGAGCTGTGTACTTACTACCGTTATACACACCTATGATTTTAGTCTACTTCCATCCCAACAAAGGAAATTTAATACTGGAAATTGTATTCAATCAAAATATACAACCACATTTTAACATTTACTATTGTTCCCTCTCTCATAGAAATACCTTACTAAAAACACCATTGATTGCCTCTTACTCTCTCTTTATTAATTTTTTTTTGTAATTTGATTCTATGAAAGTTCCCTTCTATTTAGAGAAGAACAGTTTTCTAGTTATATAAGTGAGGAGTATGGAACTTCTGGTCAAATATCATATTAATAGAATCTGTAAAAAATGTCAAAAGAGGGGAATAATTTAGCTTAACATTATTTAAAAAAAGCAGCTGAACTCTACAGATTACATGAGGAATATGGGTTTTACAGGTAAGCCAGTATATAATTGTATGGATTATTCATTAAAACAGAAACTTCAAATTAACTAGTACCATGGTCTTCCTATTTGTGTAACCCCAAAATTCACATGTTGGCACCTACTCCTGATGTAACAGTGTCAAGCTGGGGGGACTTGGGGGAATGACCAGCTTAGCAGTGAGAGACCCTATGAGTGGAACGAGTGGGCTTATCACAAGGCCCCAGGGAGTTGGTTCCACCTTCAGCTAAGTGATGTCACAGAGAGAAAGAGTTGTGTTTGAAACCAAGGCCACCCCTCAACAGATCCTAAATCTGATGGCACCTTGATCTTGCATCCTGGCATCCAGAATCGCAAGCAGTGAATTTCTGTTGCTTATCAATCATCTAGGCTCGGCACTCCATTACAGCAGCCTGAATGTACTAAGACAAGTACTTCGGCAATTGGAAGGAATGTGTTTGCTCCAGTTACAAACAGGAAATGGAGCTAACCTGTCATAATTTGGCTACATTTTTAACTTACAGAGATTGGCAATAGAGGTATAAACATTAATAATTAGGCTTTTATTCCATAGTCAAAAATAAATTTTTAAGATTATTGGCAGTATCATGAGGATAGCTTCCTAATTTATTTCCTCATTTTCTGTAGCAATATTCAGTTATAAGACAGTATTAGGACTGGGGTTAAATTCAACAATTCCTCTAGCTCAGATAATAAGATAGCAGCATCCTAAGCATTTAGAAAAAATACTACTTACTAGTAATGCAATTTATTTAATAATATTATTGGTATTGTTATTCATGAATAATAGTTATATAAAGCTTTTAAAAACATGAAATACATTTAGGAAAATACTTCATTATAATTGGAAAGTTCTCAAATACTACGACCTACGTACTTAGTGAGCAAATTATTCATAGTTCTCCGATTGATCTGAATCATTGTTTTGTATCTATAACCCCTAGGTGCTCTGTTTGATCTATGTTGGTTAAGTCACCTCACAGAGATAGGTTTATTTTTAAAATGAGAGGTTTTCCTGACTAAATACCTGCGGACCTGTCCGAAGTTGACCAATCAGAAGAGGATTCCCCTTTGCCCCCTGATGTGACCAGTCACCCCTCTTCCTTTCTTTCTCAGGGAGATCCTCCAAAGCTGCCCCAGGGTAGAAATGTGAACAAATGTGTCTTTCAGTTTATCTTCCAAAACAGTTCATGTTATCTTATTATTTTATACCCCTCAATAAAATAATGAATTGGAAATTGTTTCATGCAGCAAGCAAACAGAAAAGTCAAGAAAAAGATGAGGCCCTGGATCTAAAGCACAGTGTGCCCAGGGGGAGCCTGGTAACCCCTCTCTGAGAGCAGCGCTCCCCGCCACGCGCTCCGTCCCTGCCCCAGCCTTCCACCTTCCAGCCTCTACTGAGTTCTGGGATTGGCTTGCCCACCCTCTGTTTTCCCTCCTACTTTTAAACCTGAGAACAAAAATTCCCATCTATCCCTGGAACCCGAGGTCCCCAGTGGGTGAGGACTCTGAATGTTAGCACTGCGATGATAACCATAAAAAACGGCAGCTTACAAAAATCCAAGATTCTAGCTAAAGCTGTAGGAGTTAGTATCTTAGTTCTCTGAGTTGTTGATTTTATGACTGTAACTAAAATGATGGGTAGTTTAAATCACAATCTTGGTTTTTTTTAAACTTTACCTTATTTTTTTGTCCTCAGCCCACTGAATATGTCTCTAAATATTACAAATGTATGCCATTTGTCATAAGAGGAAAGGAAGAAGGCTTTGTACTTTCATCAGGTCAATCTACTTTGATTATTCAGATTGTCACTTAAAGACTTTGTTGTGATAGTTCCCTGTGCGTTAAACATATTTGTGTACACACTGTCCCGCCCACAAGCTTCTTGGCAGTAATTTAAAAATGCAGATCTGGCTGAGTTTTATTTGCATACCTCGACACTTGCAATGCCTAATTATACATGTATTTTATGATGGTTCCAAAGACACTTGCCATGAAAATAATGACCTCAAGTTCTGTGGGAGTCACTTGAAATATGACCGTTGGAGACTCTCGGGTCATCGGCGACTCTTGCTTTCAGTGTGACACATGCACAGTGGGATTTTGGCTGGAAGGCAGCAAGATGACCCCAGGGCGTTATTGCTGCTGGGCCTGAAGCCGCAGGAAATGGTTTTTCTCCTTCTTCTCCCCTCAGGAGGAAGACTCGCTTGTGGCTGCGTCTACTGCAGAGCACCCAGCTGGGAAACCTGAACTGCACCTCTGGGAAGCTGGGGTGGCCAGGATCACCAGAAAGCAAAGAGGCTTCTGAGATGGGATTTTAAGTAAACACGCGGTTACTGTGTTAATGTCCAAGAACTGTTTCTGTTGCTTTTCTTGACACCAGAAAGACTCAGGCCAAGGCTGCATGATGATATTTCCGAACAAGGTGTGCTTGTTCTACCAAGGATATACCGGTGATTCAAGGTAATCAGCAGAGTACATTACAGGGGAAATCGGCCCCAACAAGCTGTACAAACAGAGCAGCAATCAGAGGATTTAATGCATTTCTGATGTACATTTACGGCACTGACACTGGGCCACAGATGTACATGTGCCGTGCTTTATATTGCCAAGCTATGGCCTGCGAGAGCCTATTATAGCATATCATCATCCGCACTGGAGGGGCCGAGGAAGGAAAAATTCCATCACACATTACTCCTGCGGATGTATTAGAGAAACAAATTGTACTTGGAATTGAAAAGTCACAGGCTTATTCTGTCTTAATAAATTCCTGCCAAAAGGCTAAGTGTAAGACCAGAAATACTTCCCAAATGTTGTTACTGTATTATCATCTTTGACATCTCATGGGCTGTCCAAGCACCACCAGGTTCAGGTCTTCACAATAATATTTCTCCTTTCTTTTTTCTCTTCTTCTCAAGCACTCCTTGATCTCATGTAGCCATTCGGGGAGACCTGTGCTTGAGATGTAAGCCTCCCTGTTGCTGAAAGAAAGAGGTTACTTTAAATAAGAGATTTGTCAGTGGGGTCTTCCCACTAGGTAACCAAGACAGAGAGCTTCATAATTCAAGATCTAATCCTCAAATGAGATTTCCCATCAAACTTGTTAGAGGGTTCTCACGATCCACTGAAATAAGTTAAAAATAGAAAGAAAAAAGAGCAAACTGATCTTGTTGAGGGCAGATCCTGGGGCTTCTTTCTCTTTAAGGCTACAGTGGCTAATCCCCCAGTGCAGGAGCCAGTAAATAAATACCTAGCACATGATTAATGCTGATGCATTAAAATATCCTAATGATCCTAACCCTGTGAACATTTTGTAAATCAAGGTACCTGATACCAATTTTACCAAGTTGAGCTCACGGCTTATACTGCTCCTCTCGCCTTACCTTTTCACTGAAACTACACTCCTGAAGAGGGGCTATTTTCAGTCTTAGCCTGGCATATAATGAAGTTTGTGTTTTTGCAGAGTGAAAAAAAAAAACCTGAAAACAACCTTCAGAGGAAAGTGTTTATGCATTCTGCAGGTTTATAATTTTATGCATTATTATGTAAGAAGTTACCTTAAAAAGTGAGAGCTCCCAAACAAGGACTTCCACCCTCTATCTCTGCGTGTGTGGACAAGGTTCCAGCTGATCTGAGTCTCCCAAGAAGTTGAGTCCAGCCGTCTCAGGCCTCCTGGAATGGGACCGCCCACTCCCAAGGCCCCGGCAGCAGGCCTGAGTGACCGCACGGCACAGCAGCTGGTGGTCGGGACACAGCGCTGCAGGGTCCTGGGCTCGTCGCCTCCTGACGGTAAAAGTGACCCCTGTTGCTCACTTCTACCAAATCCCCTCCCAACAGCTTGCCGGCACTAGAGAGTATTGACACAGAAGCATGGTCTCAAGGGGTAGGTATCCTTAAGGCCAGCTGAGGGGACCTCTACCCCAAAAGGGCCCGTGATCCTTTCACAGTCCACAATCAAGATGTGTTATAAAATGCTTCCTCCTAGCTCAAGCCATATTGCAGAGAAGTTAGGGAGATTCCCAAGAGCAAGTTCTCCCTTCCGCATCTGAGACTAGCAGGTGGACACTGGTGTGGTCCGGCGAGAAGGAAAACGTCAGGCGGCGGAAGTGGTTGTCGGGATGAACCGAATGTGCCAAGTGTCCCATGGGACGCCTCTCACCTAGGCCCTGCTCAGTCCTCCCGACAACCTTGACTGGGACGCTGCGGCCAGAGGCGTAACTGGGACTTAGGGAGCGGAGGTGCTCACATGCATCACCCCGGCTGCGCCTCGAGTCCACAGCGGCTTCCCAGGGACACCCTGTGGTTCCTCCTCTGCTTTCACCTTCCGGTGCTGACCTCCAGGGCCCGGGGCTGAAGGGTGACTTCTTAGGCCACTTCCTCTAGACACCCGCAACTGGAGAGAAACAGTCGGTTTTCTAAGCTTCAGTTCCTTAAACTTCACAGTTGCAGAATTTCAGTCCACCCTCGTTTGATTTGTGATATCTTCATCACTGAATGAGCAGCCAGCTGGAGGCCTCTAACCATCCAATGGCCAAGGTGGGATCGTGTCCTAGTGGCGATTGAAGCAGGTACGATCCTTGCCCTGTGGATTCCCATGAGCAGAAGCAAGCAGAGAGGGCAAAAATGGCAGCCTGAGCTCAGCAAAAAAGAAGTGTGAACACAGCTATGACTACGAGAACACTGTTTCTGAGAAGAGTGTTTATGCCTGTCTATTACGAAATAGTCTTTTGATGCTAATGAAGTTCCATTCTTTCTGACAAATTTCTTTGGGATAACCATCTATAAATGACTGTGCAAGGGCCGGGAGTTTGGCTCAGCGCCTTAAGCGCCTGCCCTGGCAGGCGCAAGGTTGTGAGTTCAATCCCCGGTGCCGCAAAAAAAAAAAAAAAAAAAAAAAAAAAATTTATAAATGACTGTGCAGCAGCGAAACAGTATCTTTTGTTTTCAAAGATAAATCCTATAGCCATCCAGTAGCACAAATAAAATCCTTTATCACTAATGTTAAGGAACTCTTGATGGGGAAGGGAAACCCAGTAACATCTTAGGAGCATCTGACCATGATCAACTGCATGAAGACTGTTTGTTTGCCACTAGTATCCCCCACATGGGGGACCCAGGCCCCAGGTGGGTATGGAAGGTCCTTCAACCAAGGCACAGCAATGTCCAGCTCATGTCCAGTCACCCCATTCCTTAATGGACAACAACAGTCTCTATTTCCACAAGAGCGCCCACTAAGAGCTGCAGGATAAAGCCAGTATATGGAGAAACAGTAGCCACCGAGGTATATTCCGGTTCCATATCAGCCTAGGCAGGACATTCTGAGAGGTCACAGTCCCATCAGAAGCAAACCAAGGCTCGTCCTGGCCTCTGTCACTCCCTGTAGATTCTACCTTGCGCACTGAGAATGACCTTTTCGCTTCCACCTTAGTGCAAAGCTGGAACTTCACTTGAGCCCCCTCCACAGAAAGACTGGAGAGGAGCCCTGGGAAAGAGCTCCCTTACTCATGCGCCTCCACTTGGCAAAGCTCGTGATCTTGAGAAGTGGTGTGGGCTGCAGGGGAGCTGAGGGTTGGTGTAGCCAGACGTCTCCATTTCTTTAAGGCCTAGAGCCATAATCAGTTTCTGTAATACCACTGATGAACGAGGGCATTCGTTCTAACTCTTGATGGCAGTACTTACTAGAGAAAGTTTTCTCGATTGTGCTAAAATGTAATACCCTACTAAATATTTTATGTCGAAGATTAGAGAAAAGAGAAATCTCCTCGATTCTCCTTTCTGTAAGTATGTGGAAAAATCATCTTGGCAAAGCTCCTCAGAGGTAGATAAACACAGATGTAAAGAATTCCTAATGATGGTTCTCATTACTGTAGTGTGCACTGTCAACATAACCCCTTTTCAACTTTGTGAAAGAAACAATGCCGAGAATTTTCATCCCTCACGCCTACCATCTCCCCTTCTATGAAGACGACACAGGAGTAATTAGGAATTAATTGAAACTCCTGTAAGCTAAAGTTGATCTCCCAGGATACATGAAGTTTACAACAGACCTGAGGCTTTTTTTCCCCTTCTCTTTCAAATACATTTCAGTTAGTATTCCTGGTGGAGTGAATTTTTTCAATGGCTTTGATGGGAGAAGAATGTTCTTCCAAATCAGAGACTATAAAATATTACACGACTGAACCAGGTTCATGTTAGTTGATCATTCCAGAATAACAATCAGGAAAAGGGAGCAAAAGAGACCGTAGGGGACTCATCTGTGATCTTTTGTAGTTTAAAAAATCTTGTTGGGATATTTTATTCACTAAATAAATGAGAAATACTTTCTTACCAAACTTTTCTTGGCAAGCCCGTGGAGAAACTAAATTCTGCCTTTAATGATTGGAACCACTAATATGCACTTTTATAGTGTGTCCCATGCAGTCCTGTATTTCAGTGTCGGGGCACTGCTCGGTGTGCTTCTCAGACAGGGGCACGCTGCTTTGTGCTGGAGCTTCAGAAAGCTGGCAGAGCCATCAGGAGAGACAGGGTGTGCTTCAGCACCACCTCATTGCCTCGGCAGCTTGCAGAGGAAAGAGCTGCTAACTGACATATGATTCCGAGTTCCCCACATGAGCAACTCTTCCCGGGGTGAGTCAGGGACTCAGATTATGGAGAAAGGGAAACTTCAGATGTTGGAGATCTTCGCTTCCAGTGAGAAGACGAGGACTGAAGGATGTGGGAAAGCAAGTGTGGGCAAGACAGTGTCACTCCTAATTGCATAGACCTCGGACCTGAGTGTGCTCCACACTTCCACGGAAAGTCCGGGGTTGAGAATTACTGGCAGGACCTCAGCAAGAGGCCCCGCAGTGGAGCCTGGGAACTGGCGCTGTGTGTGGGAACACTGCGATTCCTCCAGGGTGATCAATGTGGGTCTGTCCCCTCGACCTCTCACTTCTGTCATGAACACCAGCATGCACCTCCTCTTGCTGAAGGAAGTGCACACCATCTTGCTCTCAGAGAGGCCAGAGGACTGGTCAGTACCTGACCCTGTCCACAGCGCTGGCAAGACCTCTTGGGCAGCAGAAAAGCAGAGAGGGCTTTTGTACTCAGCTCAAAGCAGTGCTGCCTGGGCCAGAGGTGGCTGTTCACTGCTGTGAAGAAACGGTAAACAGCCCAAGGAGGCCAACTATGGTCTTTGCATATTAGTAATAATGTGGAAACGTGCTGATCCCCTTTCGCTTTGCAACTGCAAGGGTTTTCCACACATAAGCGGATGAAGTCGTTGAAGGGTTCCTAACAGGAAGCAAACTCCTGGGAAAGCTATTAGCAGTTGAGCATTTGCAATTCATGTGACATGGTACTTGCCCTAAGGGATATCATGACAGAGTCCTGTTTGGTTTAAAATGTAACTCCTACAGCAGAGTGGGTTGAGCATTCAGATCCTAGCCGGGTTTCTCTTGAATTTATTAACTTACAAATGGAACTACACTTAAAATAGTTTACTGTCTTTCAGTCACCACTTAATTTCTGCATTTCCAGAAGCAGCCGCACTCTCCACAGCGTGGGATCCTGGAGCGCCTGAACCTCTCTTCCCTTTGGCAACCAAAATGCCATCTGTTCACCAAATCCTGAAGATCACCATTCACACTGGCGCTCTGAATCCTTCCCTTCCCTTTTATTTCCACACTTTAATTATAGATAGTAACCACTGTAAACATACCGCCTGACTCTCTCTACTGCTAACTTAAATAGCATATCTCATACATTTGTGTTTGTATTTTATTTCATTTTATTTTGGTACCAGGAATTGAACTCAGGACCCTGCACTTGCCAGGCAGGTGCTGTGCCAGTGAGCTGGGTCCCCGGCCCAGTTCATGCATTTTTAGAATTAGCATCGGCAAGCAGCTTGGTGGTTCCATTATTCTTTTCCCCAAAGTTTACAATAATTTGGGACCCGCCAGTGGAAGATCTTGGAACACATCAAAGTACCAGCTTTCTCAACACGGTCAGAGTTTCACATGAGCTGAAAGGGTTTACAAGTTTCCAGACATATAGAAAGGACTTGAAGAAATCCCCAAAACTCACAGATAATGTGGAAAAATACTGACCTTCCTGATAAAGTATTAGTTTAGGATGTCTATAATTACCTATTCATTTTCATTCTCCTTACTCTTCTAGACCAGTGATCTGACCCTCACGATGAAGCCAACCCCTTCACCAGGGCCCAGAGGTTACTTGCCCTCGGGTCCATTCTTGTCATTATTAATCTCCTTGTCTGTTTTCTGAGATCAAAGAAAGAGGCAGCGCCTCGAGAGAGGGTGCACAAGAGATTTTAACTGGATGGTTGTGACAGACCCGCTCCTCCTCCCACTGCTGTCCTCTTCTCTCGTTTTTCATTTGGAGCATAAAATAGCCCGGCCCGGCCCCTAGAAGCGGAAGCCGACCTGGAACAACGCCCCACACCGTGAGCGCGGAAAGCGGCTCCCGTAACTCAGAAGACGAGGAGTGAGGAGGCCGAGTATTTGACTCTCATTAAAAGTGGCTTCGCGAATGCTAGTGCATCCCAGGAAAGCGCGCTCTCCGTTTCTCCAACTGACGCCAAGGGAGGAGACGTTTACAGCCAGTGTCCCACCACCCGGCGGCCGAGCCTACACCCTGTCTACATCACAGCGGCGGGGGAATGGACAGCAAATTCATTGGTAAGCGCCCTGAGAAGCCTCCTTAACACGGTTCTCAAAACTTGCAGGCTTCCTGCCCACAAAGGTACGAGAGCAAAGTCCCATGGCCCCAGCGCGCACCTGCAGGCCCTCCGCGCTGCCCGGTTGGCGGGTTTTACTGGAGGTCACGGCCGTTAATCAGCCAGGGCCCGGGGGTGGCCACATTGAAGCTTATTTATGGGCAAGTCAAGCACCCGAAATGCTGAACCGTGCCTGATTAGCTGCGCTAATATGCTACTTGTGGCTAATTTCTGAGCCGCTGAACCCACAGGTGTTGGCCCTGGCCGTAAATCATGCGCCCACCTCCTCCGTGCCCCGCCGGCCCCGCTCTGCATACAGATATGCTGCTTAGGTGACAGGCGGGAAATAACGGATGGGCCCCTAAATCACCCGGCGCCCCTCCCCGGCCAGCCCCGCGACGTTCCCAAGGCCGGGCTGCGGCCTGTGTTATTGTAACCCCGGTCCTCACCGCCTCCCGGGTCACCTTTCCGGGGCGCGGAGCGCGCACTTGCCCACCCCGTGCATATGACAGCGCCATTAAACCTGGAACCCCAGCCGGCCCGCGGAGCAGGGGAGCGGAGCCGCGCCCGGAGACCTACAAGGCGGAGGGGACGACTCGGAACTCGGCGACCCGCGCTGCGTGCCCCTTTCATTTATTTTTTTAAATTAAAGATGTTAATTAAATGGATCACAAACCAAACAATCTAAACACTAAATATTATGTTCAGGAAATACTCGCTTTGCATATAATTTGATTCCCCAGAGTAGTTCCTTGTTTTAAATCAATGTACGGGTTCATATAAAAATGAGTAGCTCTGAAAACAGACTCATTCACGCATAACTATAATCTCTGCTTGGACTTGGAGTAGAGGAGAATGTTGGACATGGAAAGTTTTATTTATTTTTTTTTAATTTTGGCCAAAAAATCCTGCTAGGAATCAGTACTAATTGATGAGTGCTGGGGGAAACCTCACAGGTAGATATAGTACAAGAACAAGTCCTCGATCTTAGGACCAAAACTGTAACAGGGCCTGCAGGACAGGGTCCCTGAACAGGAATGTCTGGCCCCACCAGGGACTTGGGGACGAAAACAGCTCCTTCTTGATTTTCATTACCTATTTTTTTTTTTTTTTGGTATCAGAAATCGAACTCATGACCTCATGATTACCACGCAGGTGCTGTCCCCCTGAGCTATATCCCCAGTTCCCCGTTACTTTTAAATATTTCACATGTCCCATCCTTAGAGGAGATTATACAGGGTGACTAACGAGCCAGGGTGCAGGTGAGAGTCACCCAGCAGAGGCGGCCAGGGGTCCCACAGATGCCAGTCCACACACACACACACACACACACACACACACACACAGTTTGGGAAACTTCTTAAATTAGGCCCCACGTGCTTGACTTGGAAGCAGTGACGAGGGCAGAGCACCTTCGAGGTGAAGAATTCGGTGAATGGGTTAAGTTTCAGTTTAGACACCAGAGAAGGGGACATTTGTAAACTTCAGGGCACAGTGAGCAAAACTAAATGAAACACACAGAAAATGAGTATTACAAATCAGCAGCCCGCCTCTGAGACAGCCTCAGATGAATGCACGTGCTTGTACTTGGCCTCTGTGGGAACGGGACGCGAGAGGAGGAAAGGCTGACAGGGAATAACACCTGAAGATCCCTAATTTGTTGACTATCACCAGCACTAAATCAGAGTCACTCAACAAATCTTAAGCATAAGACATAAAACAAACCAACAAACAAGCACAAACCTACCTCCAAGGTACACCAGAATCAAAATACTCAAATCTACCAATAATAAAAACTTCTAAAAGCGAAGAGAGATGCACATCAAAGCAGAGACATGAAGATACAGATGACCATACTTTTCTCATTTAAGATAATTCAACCTCTTTAAAGTACTGGCAGAGACAAAAGCAAAATTTGCATCAATATAGAATATCCAAAGAAATTATTTTTAGAAGCATAAGTGAACTAAAGATTTTTTCTATACAAACACAAGATGAAAGAATTGATTGCAAGGCATATATGCATAAAACGATGTTAAATAAAGTCTTTCAGAGAGAAGGAAAGTGGTATCAGAAAAATGTGGTTATACACCCCTTGGAAAGGAGAGCTGTAGAGTGGAATTACATGAGTGCTTTAGTTTTGCTTCTGTTTATTATTTAAATCTCTTCATAGGCACTTGTTTAAATAAAAGTAATAAGACTGTAAAGTGGTCTTTATAATACAGTGGTAGCTCGGTTCGTGAACACATTGGGAACAACTTGACTGGAAAACAAAAGTGTTTGCCAAAATTTTATTTTTGCTCACAAACTCTGCCTTGGGTGACAGTCATGCCAGTGGCCGTCTCTCCCCACCCACACGAACATGGCCACACTTTCCAAAATCGTGGGACGCGTTAGTTTCATGAACCGAGGTGCCCTTGTATAAAGTAAATCTCAATTTTATGGCAGTAGTAGTGCACACTTGATAGGCGAGGACATGAAATTTTATGATTCTAAGCCTCTTATACTGTTTATGATGTGAGATAATATCACTGAGAATAGGATCGTGATAAAAGTTATGACTAATATGCCAAAATGAAGATAAAATGAAATCACAAAAAATAAACCTTTTAAATGAAATCAGGAAAAGGAAAAGAGAGAGAGAAGTGAAGAGCAGGGGGCATGGTTGAGAGAATACAGAGCACAGTGGCAGATTTCAACCTGGGTGTGTCAAACATTGCATATGCTTATCAATGGTTCAAGCACTAAAACTAAGAGGCAGATTTTGTCAGATTTTAAAATACACCATGTTCTTTCTCTGTGAACCGTGTTCTTTCCTTCATGCATGCACTGAAATATAAAGACACAAGCAAGGACTGGTGCGCGATTTGGAGATGAGGCAAATATTTTGCATGCAGGGGGCATGGGTGAAACCCTGGCACTGCCAAGGCACAAAAATGAACACAAAACAGGTTAAAACATCGAAAGAAGGCAAAAAATATGTTGCAATAACAGTAATCAAGAAAACTGTAGTATGATATAAACAATAGGCAAGTTATATGTCAAAGAAATTAATATTGCCTGTATAAACAGAATCATTACATATTTATACAAGAATACATTTATCAGAAGGACATCACAGTCCCCAAGATTTAGGGCCCTAATAACAGAGTGGTTTCAAAATATATGAAGCAAAAATTTGGTACAACTAAAGAAAAATAAACAAATCAACAATTATTTTCAAAGATTTCAATACTACCTCTCAATATTTAATAGAGGACACAAACAGGGGTGCACACATATAACCCCTACACTTTGGAAGCTGAGTCAGGAGGGTTGCCTGGTTATATGAGTGAGTTCAAAATCAGCGTGGATTACATAGCGACAACAAACGAAACAATAGCAAAACCAAACAAATAAAAACAACTGATAGAAGTAGTAAGAAAATCAGTAAGGCTCTAAAAGTTTGAGCTAATATTATAAAATTTTAAGTCAGTGACATTTCTGAAACATACTTACTGCCAAAATGGCGTCTGCGGGAGCCCTGGGCGCCTCTGCTGAGTGACTTCGGTCTTCACCCTGGCTCGTTAGTCACCCTCTATTTCCAACTACCCAGGAAATGCAGAAATAGAAAATATTTTGATTCATAACACAAATCTCAGTAACATGAAATACTTTAAAAGTTCTTTTTCTTACTAAAATGAATTCAGTGAGAAATCAGTAACAAAAACATCTCTGGAAAACCCTGTATTGAAAACTAATAAACTACATCTAAAGAATCCAGAGACGAGACTGGACCTGGTAGCACACCCTGTAATCCCAGCACTCTGGGCGTCCAAGTAGGAGGATCACAAGGTTAAGTCCAGCCTGGGCAAATTAGCAGCTGTGTGAGACTTTAGTTTTCAAAACATAAGACAGAAGAAAATTCAGAAACGAGGATGATTGAATGATTTTTGGTTTAAAGAGAAAAAGAAAAAAAGAAGTAACCAAATTTAGGGAGGGCAGCTAAATTTACTATGATGGGAGACATGACTCTGACAGCAACAACTGTCTGTATAAGTAAAGAAAAAATATATCTTATAAATCATTTTAACTTTTTCTTCAGAAAATCAAGAAAACAAGAGCAAACAATTCAAATATGCAGTAAAAAGAAGTAATAGAGAACAAAACAAACAAAAATAAAATAAACATCCAAAAATAATAGAGAAAATTAACTAAATCAAATGTTCATCCTTTGAGAATACTTACATAATTGTCATAGATGAATTTTACCAAAATCCCACATGTGAGAGGTGTTATCACTGTAGACCTTGTTTAGAATAATTTTGGTCCCTCAAAAAATGCTTTTAAGTAATTTGAAATAGTAAAACAGATTTAACAATAAACATTACTTGCTATCAAAATTAATCACGATAGGAATGGGTGTAGTGGCACACACCTATAATCCCAGCACTACACTCGGGAAGCTGAGGCAGGAAGGTTTACATTAATTCAAGGCTAACCTGGGCTACGTAGTGATTTCAAGGCCAGACTGAAGTACATAGTGAAACCCTGTATCAAAAAAACAAACAAAAAAATTAATTACAAAGCTATACTCATCAAGATATTGCAGCTTTCACTGGAAAAACAAGCAGATCAATGGACAGACAGATATTAGAAACAGATCCACACACAGGACAACCCCGCTTTGACAAAGATTCAAGGCGAATGAGAAAAGGCCATCTTTTCATCTGCTGTCGCACGAGCGTCCATGAGCAAAACCACAAAAACAAAAGCAAAAACATCAATCCCACATTAATTTCTTGCACAATATACAAAAATTAATTAACTCATAACAACTCTTCAGTGTAATTGTTAGCTTGGAACCACAATCTCATAAATGTCACCTCCTTTGATTCTGTAAATACAATCTTTGGAAAGCTTTTTGGTGCAATATAGTCATTTTTCTCTAAGCCAAACTCAGGTTCCTTCCCAATTTCTAGCACCAAAACTTTCACAGTGAAATGTTGTCTTGTGGAAAGTTTGGAGTGAGTGACTAGAAACAGCAATAAAGCATCCCAGATGAACTTCAGGCAGCTGCCTTACCTACCATGTCCCGCCCGGCTCACCCCAAGTGTCTTCCAGCCCTTTGGGTTGCCACACTCTACACCCCAACCTACCATTTGGATTTCTATGCTCATTTAAAACAAAATCATGTTAGGCCGGGGATATAGCTCAGTGGCACAGCGCCTGCCTGGCAAGCATGAGGGTATGAATTTGATCCCCAAAATCAATCAATCAATCAATCAATCAATCTCAAAACTACAGCTCGCCTTGTGTCCTTGCTGCTTATGGCTTACCCATATCTCCCCACCGCCAAGAGGTAAAACTCTGGGCCCAGAAATCAGCGTGAGGCCCACGCCCTCCCCAGCCCTCCTTCTGCCGTGGAATCACTGCGACCCCCTGAGCCCTGAAGACCTTTGCCATGGAGACCGACAGCCTGAAGACCGTGTCCCCCGGCCTTCACCACTCCCTGTGGACTGCACTGAAAGGAGCTGCTTTGTGTCTCACTGGACGCCGCCCTGTCCGACTCCCTTCCCTGCTCTCTGTCGGGGCAGTGAGCCGCCTCCCATCACGCCCACCTCCCGGTTCCATTACTGGGGAAGATACTTTGTTACAAAGTATATCAATCCGCTTTCATTACCGTAATGAAAGAACTGAAGCAAACTACCTTAAAGAAAACAGATGCTTGTTGCTGGCAGTGCTGGAAGCCCAGTGTCCAAACAGCATGGTGCCCTGCTGAGAGTATCTTGGCTGTCACCTCCTGACTCAGGGCAGTGCTGCTGGCCTGCGGGAAGGGCTAGGTCATGTGGCCAAACGGGAAGCCAGAGAGGATGCATGGGCCATGTTTAGGTGCCGACCATCGTGAGCCAACTGAGCAAGACTCAGGAGAGACACTTCAATCCCTTCCGGGATGGCACGGCCTGTAACCTACGGACCCCCGACTGGGTGACACCTCCTCCGGAAGGTCTGCCCCTCCCCCCGGCCGCCGAAGGACTGACCATGAGCGCTGGAGGACCCACCGCACCCACTGCGACTGCAGGGAGGTTGCTGCTCAGCTCAGCTAAAGGTAAAAGGAGAGGATTAGCCCATCCCGCAAGGGCCAGGTGGGCCCACGGTGACCACAGGGCCCTTAAGGTACATGTGGAAGGCAGAAGAGAGCGCAGAGCCATGCGGTGTGAGGCACCTCGGCCGGCCCGCTGGCCAGCTGTAGACGTGGAGGGAGGGCCCACAGGCCAGGGAGCACGGCGGGCTGGGAAAGCTGGGAAAGTCGAGAGTAGGACGGTCTTCCAGGGCCCTGGAGAGGAGCTCAGGCCCACTCACCCTTGGGTGCTGGCCCGTGTGTCTTCCGCAGACCACCAGACGGAGAAGGTGTGGGTCCCCTGTCCCACTGCCATCGTCACTGGGGCCCGCGTGGCCCAGAATTGCCTTTCTCCGGACCTGGCTCCCCTCGGCACCAGCCGTGCGCAGCAGAGGTCCTCCCCTGTCCGTGCTGTCTGCTGTGGGCACGAGGGCAGCTTCAGAGCACGTGGAAAATCCGGTTCTGGATTACTGGGGGTGTTACAATGACTTCTTTATTAAACAATTTATCGTAATTTCTTGAAATAGTGAATATCATGGCCTGGATTAGAACATCTGATTTCTATGCAAAAGAGAAGATGAATCCAAGGTTCGTCCAGAAACGGAGGAGGAGGTAGCCCTTGCTTTGTTTCTTCCATTCCCTGGGTTTGGTGTTGGACTCAGAGATTCACTCTCCTCCCTTGGAGGAGGGCAGACCAGCTGTGGTCCGACACGAGGGTGGCGCGGCAGGGTAGCACCGGTGAAACGGGCCCACAGCCCCGACGACCTCATGAGGTGTGGTCCGGCGTCGGCGGAAGACCCCCCACACCTGCCTTGCGGAGTGAGGAGAGGAAGTGGCAGAGCCCACAGAAGAAGGGGCCCTGGAGGAGACGGGAAGAGGGGTTCTGGGTCCACAGCAGCCTCCGGCCCAGAGCGGGCGATGCGAGAAAGCCCACATGTTTCTCTTACGCAGACTTCAGATTTCTTTAGGCAAATAACTATGAAAAAGTCGTCTGACAATTCCAAAGAGGGAAACGTGTGCGGTAACTCGGGAGCGGCACATCCACACGTCACCCTGCTCTGCCTTTGGTTTAAGAAGCACGGACAGTTCGTGGCTGACAGAAAGTACATTATAGACAGCCAGGGTAGTTCCAGTGTGGGAATTAAAAGGGCACCCGCTAAATCTGTCAGAAGGCACTTTCAAGATGTAGCACCAAGGAATTATATCAGAAAGGTCACTCGGAGAAATCGGAGTGTCACAAAGTTAAGTACATCCAGGAAAGATCAGATAATAGGAAATATCTTTTTTCAAAGCTGAAATGATAGATTGCAAAAACGGTAAAGTGAAGCTCAGAGCAGACATAAAGGGAAATCAAGAAGCAGGGAAAAAATAAAATAGGAGGGTAATACAATAGAAGTGAGGCTGTAGAAATCATGAAAGAAATGCTTGGAAACAACAGTGAAACTTATTGAATAAAGTGAAATTTATTCAGAACATTCAGATGGCAAGATTCAGAAAAATAACCCGTGGAGTGGCATTGTGGCTGATGGCAAGACGCTGTGAAGAAAACATTTTTTTTAAAAAATTGTCATATGTTCTCATAGCACACTGTATGAATAATTTAACAGGAACACAGAGATTTATGAAGAGAGTATTATCGGTGAAATGTTAATGCCAGGCTCAAGGTTTTTTTAAGTGAAGGTTTGGTTCTAACCAAACTAATTGTTTCTATTTGTCACCCCCATGCCAAAGATGGAGCAGAGGTTTTCAAAAACTTCAGAATGGGAGGCGCAGCCCTCAAGGCCTCTGGACCTATGGCACCTGCTAAGTGCAGGACACCCATGTCACCCGATGGATCGGCCTCCAGCTTGGCCTTTGGACCTCCTGGCGGTGTCACTGATTGGATTTGCTCACGTGGCCATGAGTCTTCTTGCTCTTCGTGCATTTCCTGGGTGGGAAGACCAGCAGCACTAGGCAAAGCACCATCACGCCCTGACCTTCCCGGAGGAGGAGGAGGAGAAGGACTTAATGTCCAATTTCAGTGGCCTGTGTGCCCTCCAGCCCCGTGTGGAGGGGAGGCCTGCGGTACCCACCGGTGAGACACAGCCCTGCGAAGCATCACCAAAGCCTCCCAGTGGCCGGGAAGGGAGCCCCCGGGCCACAGGCCCATTTTCCGCATTAATGGCACCGGCACCGTGGAGGTGTCTATTTGTCACTTCTCCTGGACAGCTGCTCACGGGCACCAGAGCAGAAATGCAAGTTCTTTATCACACATCAGGAAGAGAAGGGTGAGCCGAGACCCGGGAGCCCTGCGCCGATGATTTTATCTGGGCTGTCCTCTGGAAATCCCGGTCAGCGCCTCACACCCTGTGACAGGGCACTCGGGCTGGGGAGAAGTAAGCATAGCCCCTGGGGCCTGAGCATGCAGCATGTGACACTGGGGGCTTGATTCATTCTTCTCCAGCATTTGCCCCAAGCTAATCTGTGCTTTATCCACTGATGCAAAGATAATTCAATTTATGGAATGTTATGCAAGTACTCATTGAACTTTATGGGTCTCTTAAAACCCAGCCACTGTTCTTATCAAGGAAATGAAAGCGAAGGAGGAAATTGCTTATAATCTTGAGTTGCTGATACTGTACTTTCGAAAATTGATATGCAGATAAGCTTTGTATTTCTACCACCTCACGCTGGTTGGACGTCTTCCTAAGATAATATCAACTCTTTTTGTCTCTGAAAAGTCACAATAAATGAGGAAAAATTTAAAATACTGTTAAACACAGACACAAACTACTCAGGCTCTGTAAAGAACATACTCTAAAATTAGTGGATGGCACTAGGTTCTCTCCGGACTATTCTCTACTGTGTTCTAAAAAGTTTCTTTGTAGTTGGAATGTATGTGTTTTGTAGATAAATGTCCTAGAAACATTATATAATCCATTAATACACTTACACTATGTACTTCTTCATTACCCATAAAAAGAATGGAATAAATATAATGTAATTATGGAGGGAGTGCTACTGAAAAAATGAAACACATAAGTCCCAATAAAATCCATAATTTATTGCTGCTTACAGTTTGTACATTAAAGCCTGGTGTGAGTGCCACATGCCGAGCCTGTAATGCAGACACTCTGGTAGGCTGAGTCAGGAGGATCACAACTTCAAGTCTAGTCTGGGAAAACTAGATTTATCAAGACACTGTCTCATCATAAAAAGGGTTGGAGTGTAACTCAGTGAAGAGGCCTTTGGTCTGGAACCCAGAGCCACAAAAACAAATTAACATTTGAAAGGCCGTGTATGGAACACAAGCGTCACTTTCAAGATCCCAGCGCACCTTCCGGAAGTAAGGCAGCACTGTTCCTCCAGGTGTGGGGTACGGACCCGCACAGAAAGGAGCACGGTGGTTTTCCTTTAAAGAGAAAGCGGCATTTCAGCAGAGCTAAAGAAACTGAGGAAATCTACGTGTTTTATAATGTCTACAATTGTATGAAATAATGATAGTCCACATTTACCACAGATGTAGCCTGCATTGGAGAAAACAATGGATATTGTTTCCTGATACATAAATCACTTATTCATAAAGTTTTGTTTTGTTGTCTTTTTCTTTTCCATTCAAATAAGACCTTGTGGAAGGCAGCGGGTCCCTCCCATACTCTGTGAAACGTCTGGCGAGTTCACCTCCAAGATCATCTTCTCCCATGGCTGGCTTCTCCCACGGAGCATTACTGGGGCTGGGCTGGAGGTGGCACCCCACCGCCCACCGCCTGGCCTTTGGCTGCACCCCTGGAAGCACTCTCCTGGGACGAGAGCGGTCCTAGTAGGCTGCTGCCCCCTTCCTGCCTGTGCTGCCATCTGTCCCCTTCCACTTGGACTTGGGGTGCTGACAGCAGTGTTGACGTGCACCCAGTGATCAGGGAAGAGTGATGTCACCCTGGTTGCCCCAGGCCCTCAGGACCATCTCTCACCATCACCTGGCCCCTTCTCTGCCACTGGTGCCAGTGACCTCCCCCACCAGCAGCTCAGCGCTCCTCCTGTCCGAATGCGGTAACTGACATTTTCCAACTGCAGAAGACACCGCTTCCCGCAGCTGTCTCAGGGGGTGACTTTTCCTCTCCCGTGTCACAAGGAGCACTTCCTGCGTTGGTTACTGTCACGTGTCAGCGGACAGGGCCCAGACACGCCAGGGTTCAGCATGATCTCAGACGTGTCTGCGGGACCGCGTCTGCATAAGATCAGCATTTGCGTTTCCACACTCAGGGAAACAGGTGGCCCTCACCAAACCTCACTGCCCCGGGCCCTAGAAGAGCCGAGAACAGAGAGCAGGGCTTCAGAGCTCTGATTTTTCCGCCCGACGGCTGGACCGAGCGCAGGCGGCACATGTCACTCCGCCTGCTCTCGCCCAAGTTATTCCACGACCAGCTCTCCTGGGTCCCAGACCTTCAGGTCTGAGGAACGCACAGGGCACAGATGGTGGTGGCTCACAGACGCCTCGACCTCTGTCATCCTCAGGAGCTCGGTCCCCACAATGCAGCCATCCCCTCGCTCTCACTGTGGTAGACCTGGCTCCACCGGTGGGGACAGAGACGCAGCTGGAGGTACAGACGTGATCCAGTTAAGACGGAAAGGTGGAGAGGTAGACATCCAAGTCGAGGCACAGGCGGGGACAGAGACACAGACCTAGAGATACATGTTTATATATCTGTAGCATGAAACATACATGAAGATCTAAATATAGATTGATAGAGATATAGACATATATGGAGATTCAGACAGATATAGATTGAAATAGGTATTTATTTAGACATAGATGCAGGTATACTCAGATATACATTTACATATATATGTTAATACAGGCAGGTATATAGATAGATACAGATATCTGTATAGGTAAATAAGTATGCTTATTTAGATTTATTATGTGAACACCGATGCAGTCATAGATTTTGATGAATGCATAAATACCATATAGATATATGTTTACGCAGAGAGAGATGTGCAGGTTGGAACTGAGATATCAAGATGTGCCTGCTAGCGCAGACCTGTGTCTGGATGGGCTGCTTCGAAGTGGGCCGCCCAGCAGCTCTGGTTATGGCTCCACACCTGCCTGGCCACTTCCAGACTCCCCTCCTCCCAGCTGTTACAGACACCATTTTACTTCTGTCTCTCAGTTTCACTCCTTTTTTTTTTTTTTTTTTTTTTTTTTGGTACCAGGGATCAAACTCATGACCTCCCGCTTGCCAGGCGGGCACTGCGCCACTGAGCGGAATCCCCAGGGCTCCAGTCTTACTCTTTTGGATACCTCATATAAGGCTGAATCATGCCAGCTTTGTCCTTCCATGACTGATCTGTTTCACTTAGGATAACATCCTCAGTGTTCACCTGTGTGACAACATATGGCAAGTTTCTCATCCTTTTGAAAGGTGAATGCTATTCCACTGTCTGCACATGCCCCGGTCTCTTTGTTCATTGCTCTATCATGGACATCAGGATTGTGCCTATCTCCTGGCTACTGCAACAGTGCTATAATAAACAGGGTTATATGGGTATTTCTTCGATTGCCTACTTTCAATTCTTTTTAATCCTAATATATACAAAAGTAAGATTGCTGGATGATACAGGTTATGAAATCCAGGGATTTTCCTGACACATGGTGTGAAGAATGAAGCCAACATTCATGTTTCCATACATCAGCCCAGCATTACGTGTTCAAAGGACTGGCTTTACTCATTTGAAATATCACTCAATTATACTCCAGACTCCTGCATTTTAGTTTATTTTCTTTGTCTATATTTCCATGTGCCCATGCCACACTACTTTATTTATGAAATTTTTTTCATATGTTTTAAGATCTGGTAGGGTTATTCATCGTCTATCTACCTTTCTCTCATAATAGCCCTGAATCTCATCTCCCAGGTAGACCTATTCTTCCCACAACACTGATGATCTATTTTACTGACATTATATTAAATTTGTAAATTGTTGTAGGTATTTGAGATATATATATATATATATATATATATATATATATATATAATTTGAGTTACTTTACCCAAATCAGATATTCTCTGAGTGCTCTTCTCAAAGTTTATAATTTTTATTGAACAAGTGTTCTTAGATCTGTTCCTTTACAGGGTTTTTTGTCTCATAAACACAGGCGTTGTCTTTCCTTGTGGTGGGGCTTTGTGTTCTTGAAAGTTTACTTAAAGGTAGATGCTTTTTGCTTCATTCCCAAATTATCTGTAGTGATTGTATATCTAGGGTTTATTATTTTAAATGCGAAATTCTCTTCAGAGGGAGCTTTTTACGCATGTGAGTTAATTCTCTGCCTTGCGTGATTATGAACTGTGACATTGTTGGCAGCAGTTTTAGCTGATTCATCTTTTCCCCTGGAAGCTATGTCATCAGAGAGTGACAAGCGTATCTCATCTTCAGCAAGTTTTACATCCCTGTTTGTTTTCTCCTGTCTAATTGCATGGGCTCCCACCGAGTGGTGTTGAGGAGAGGAGAATGACAGCGACAAGGGTGACATGTGACACGGATGTGTCACACTCTCACACATGTTGGTGCACAATCCTAAATGGAAATCCAGCACACACAGTCAAAGAGCACAGGAAAAGACGTGATCATTTAATAATCACTGGCGCTTCTTCCAGATGCAAGGATAGTTGACTCTTAGAAAATGTACCGGTCTAATTCATAACATTAAAAGATCTAAAGGAAAAAATTTTATGCTCATCTCCGTAGATGTTGACAGGCATTTGGAAACATTCAACAACCATTCACCATTTTAAAAAAATTAATAAATTAAGAACAGATGCCCATTTCCTAATGGATAAAATGTGCCCATCTCTATCTATGGCCAGGTTACACGCCACAGTGAAACACAAAAAGCACTGCAAGTTCTCATGTTTTATTTATGCCCTACTAGGTGGGCAATGGCAGTGAACGCGCTAGCTCTGTGTGTGGGGACCGCGTGCAACCCGTTTCCAGGATACGGCCTTTGTTCTAGGCAACACAGATCTTCCTTGTTAGTTACGTTACTTGAACTTTTATTCCTGTTTGCTTAAAACTCAGCCTGCCGCAGACAAGCAGAGCACAGAAAGGGCCACAACTTCTACTTCTTCTAGATTTTTCAGGCCTTGCAGTGTGGGCTTCAGCAATGAAGCTATTACGCTACTTCATAGACAGATAGACCTACCTGCTACCACTTATTTTTCACTCATTCATTCTTCCAGAGTTTTTATTTATTTATTTTTGCCTTTTTACTGATTTCATGTAAGTCATTGTTTGTTTTGTGTGATACTAAGATTGTAACTCTGGTCTTTCTTCTCTTTTCTTGCCACATTCCCTTACTCTTTGGTTTTTTAATCTTTATAGAATCATACTCCTTTAAGCATAGTAAGTCTGGATTTTACTTTGTGATAGAAATGTACTTACTTACATTTCTTAAAGTAAAAAATATAATAGAATACAGTTTTATAATATTGTTTTATGTATATTCTGTGTTCATAAAACTTTTAAAAGCCATTAGTTTCCTGTGTGCATTTTCTAGGAATACGTTTTCTGGTATTTATGACGTCTTGTGTTTTTATTGTTGTTCTATTGCTTCCCTTTGCCATTACCACTGGTGGAGCACATTTGGTCCTTTAATTGTTTAGGCAATGTCTACTAGCTCCTCCTACGAGCTATAGCAGGCCATCAGGTCTTCTTGGTGTTCCCTATTCTTCACTGGCATGAATATTAATCAGTAATGCTGTCTCTTCAACATTACCACTGTAAATATCTTTATACTTTTCTTAATATTCCATTTAAAAGGGTAAGCTGGTCACAAAATAATAATATTTTTCCTCTTGGTGCAGTCTTGATTAGTCCTCTCATCTGTTCATGGGAAAGAAATGGAAGCGTACGCACTGGTTCCGCTGACTCAGTATTAGAATTGCAGCCCCACGTGCCCTAGGGTCGTGACTCACTCTGAGAAGTTAGCTTCCTTAGTCACTGCTTGACTGGTAGAAATTCTTCATCTTGTAATTTCCTCATGTGGAACTTGGAGGGGAAAATCCTTAGCTTTCATGTGCAAAATAAAATAATTTACCAGAACCACTTTCATTTGATAGGTTACTTCTTCCTGGTCCCAAAATGTGACCTTTGAAGACATAACTTCTGATTTTCTTCATTTCGTAAATACACATTCAGGTAAAGAGCACATATCCAGGCCTGTCTCTCCTGGGCAGAGGAGGGAAAGCCCTTTAGTTTATAGCTTTTGAAGATTCCCTTTTGGGTGACAAGAAAATTCCATTTTGTTGTTTTGTCTTAGATTTTGGATCTTAAGTTTTTCAACTGTTTCTGCATATAAATATTAGAATGGACTGTTGACTTCAACAAATAAAGCCCTCCAATGTATGAATAGTACCTTTAAAAATATTAATCTCTTTTGATTTTTCTCCAAAGTTTAAAATTTTTAAATAATCTAAAGAGTCTCCTTAATGTTCTAAACTATTTCAAGGTTTTAGTAGTATTAAAAATTGTATTTTACTCGAATAATCAATTTTCTAAGTTTACACCTGCCAATGGAGAAAAATCACGCTTGATGCTTTGCATGTGAGTTTATACATAACAACACTGCCTGACTCGCATGCCCTCCAGAGTATTCTTTGGATGCTTTACCTGCTTGAACAGTCACGCGGTCTCCCAGTAGAGACAATCTTCTTTCTTTCAGTTTTCTGTAGGTGTATTTCCTTCTGTTTCCTTGTCTTGTTATACTGGAGAGTTCCTCTCCAAGGGTGTCTTCCTCCAATGCTAAACTATCTGTGCTCTAATCCCTGGAATGCGTGGCTCTGTTGCAAGAGGTGCGAGGGCTTTGGTTTGTCAATTTTGTCGTTTCGGCTTTGTTTCATTGGTCCTTTGTGTTGTCCTTGTAGTCTCTATTTCACCTGTTTGTTCACTGATCTTTCCGCTTGCTGTTCTGGGATTTGGTTTGTTCTTATTTTTCTAAGACCTTGAGATGCAACATTGTTATTTAATTTAGATCTAATTTAAATCTTTA
This sequence comes from Dasyprocta punctata, assembly GCA_004363535.1. Lineage (NCBI taxonomy): Eukaryota > Metazoa > Chordata > Mammalia > Rodentia > Dasyproctidae > Dasyprocta > Dasyprocta punctata. The sequence continues at coordinate 20,307 of RJWM01005801.1, read as the reverse complement.
ATGCTATACATTTCCCTCAATGCACTGCATTATGTACATCCTATACATCTTTATATAATGTATTTAAATTGCAATTCATTTTAAAAGATATTTTAATTTCCCATGAGATTTCTTCTTTGTAATACAGTCTGTTTTGCTGTGTTTTGATTATTTTACAAACTTTAGAGCATTATACATTACCAGATATTGATTTTTATTTAATTCATTGTGGCCAGAGAATATTCTGTGTACAATTTCAACTATTTTAAATGCCTTGAGGTTTAAAGATTTAATTTTTTAGGTAACTACCTCGATTTCTTGATGTCATTTGGTGAGCAATCTATTTTTCTCACTAATTACAAATGCCAGGAACATACATTAATCTCATATATTGTTGGACCACATAAATAAAAACTACAATATTAAATGAAGCTCTGTAAGAAAATTATTTAATTTCTTTCTTAGCTTTATCTTATGGACTATATTCCAAAGAAAATCCATTATGGGCACAAAACCATGAGAAATTCTCTAGACAAATTTATTTTTCCATGTTCTTTTGAACTAAGCTGGAGGATTTTTCAGGGGTTTAGTCACATCCTCCTAAATAATTATTTTTTGCCAAGTTCACTTGTCTAACATACTTTTAGATATTCTGGGTTCCTTCATACAATATGAATTCAAAACTTTTTACATAATTAAAGGAGGGTATTGTTTTTGATCTTGGCTTGACTTGCAGAATTACGAATGTCAAGATCACTGAGATAGTGTTGATTTAAGATTGCACATGCTCCTCTGGTCTGTACCGAACACAGAAAGAATGTTCAAGTAAAACTTTCAGATCCAAGGACAAAGGTGAATATTTTTTCAACAATTTCTAATCATTTATTTTTAAAGCACTTGACAAGGTTAGGCGGTGATACACAGAAAGCCTCAGAATCCCTCTACCTGCCCCCAGGGAAGAGCACAACAGAAAGACATGCAAATCAGAGCAGGTGACTGAGAGGAAGCAGCCACCGCGCAGCTCTGTCTGTCTCTGTCTCTGCTCTCTCTATATCTCTATCTCTCTCTATTTATACACAAAGGGTACAAAGCAACCCTCTGAAATAAATTCTCCCTGTGAAAGAATAAGAAAAAAAAAAAGAAGAATGAGAAAAAGCTTTTCAGACAAAGTGCTTTCAAATGCACAGTCGCTCCGGGGGCCTTAGAGGATCTACCTTAAGAGAGAAACTCGAGCTCCTGACAGCCGGAGGAGCGGTGGAGAGCTGAAAATCAGCGCTTTGTCAACTGAAGAGCTCCTCCGCGAAAGCAGGGGCGTGAGGGGAAGAAAGCTCCAGCTCCTTTGAACACGGGCAGCTCTCCAGGAAGTGCAGAAGTAGACAGCGTGCCCCCGGAGCGCGAGCTCCTGGAGCCTTCTCTTCCTTCCGCAGAGACCTGCCAGTGATGAATGAGCGGGTCCTTCAGGTGGTTCTCAGGAAGATTGGTTTTGTTTTTTAAGGAGTGTTTCCTACAGCTTTTTCCAACATTGGCATCCATTTCTGAATATGGAAATGCATATGTCTAGTCTCACTTACACACGATCTTTTTTTTTTTTTTTAAATTCAGAAAAAGCGTCTCTGCCCCCAGACAACATCTCATATTGACAGTGCCTTGCAGGATATCTGCTCATTGATGATCAGGACCCCATATTTATGGGAGAAATATTTTCTTTACATTCCTCGAGGCATGACTATCTAGCATCTTTGCAAACGGCCCAGGGCAGAGCACTCTGGCGCTATCTGTTAATACCAGAAGGTTCTGCATTACATATTTTATGTTAAGATGCAAAAGAGTGTCAGCCAGGGGCCTCAAATCTGTGAGGAGAAATGGTATTTTTGTAATGAGTGTGTCCTTTTCCTTCATCAAGTCACTTTTCCAAGCATGAAGAGATGTTAATTTTTGGACCCTTCTTCCACAGTGATATTAAGAGGAATTTTCCATAAAGGATTTATTGGATGTAGTTAAAGTGAAATACACGCATGAATTAAAAGTGCTAGGCAAATGGAAAGCCCTCGCTGCGCATCTCTTCATAGTTAATATCTAACTCCATCGCAGGTAGCACGGGTCCATTGTAGCTATTATTTTGGCTCCAACTAGAAAGGCTAGCGACGAGCTTGCAGGCCGGGTGTAACCATCCTCGGAGCCCCCTCCTCCGGCGGGGAGAGGAGGGGAGGAACAGAGGCCGCTGTTTTATGGAAGCTGGCATCTACCAACCACGGAGCAGACACAATTTCACCATCTTATTCCGAATGTACTATCACCTGTGCAAAAAAAAGAACTGTTATGGGGGGGGGGACTGTAAGGAAGCCACAAATGACAGTTAGTTCTGACTGTCAATCTGTACGTTTAATGAGAAACTCGGCCCAATTTAATGAATCCGGGAGCTGCACCCTGGCATCATCTTAAACAGAACCTGCGTCTCGGCTCGGCGGTGTCACTCTGCGGCCTGCGAGCCGGCAGCTGGATGTACCCTGACGGAAGGGGCTCCTCGTGAACTGTTAAGCATATATGCAATCACTACTAATTGTCTCCGCGGCTCATTGATGAGGGCAGGGACCCCCGCGGGCAGGGAGAGGGGGAGGGAGGGCGAGAGACAGACAGACTCGTGCATGGCTGCTTGTCAAGCTAGGAGGTTAAATCAGGACTGGAAGTGTCCCGTGTGCACATTAGCACCAAAGCAAGGCCGGTAAGAGAGAAAAGGTGGCGCTTCCTGTCCCCCGTGCAGTGAGACCCGGGCCTAATTGGGCCGCGGGGGAGGGGACGCGGCCTGTGGCCTAGCAGAGCCAGCTGCCCTGGGAGGGGCGCCCCCCACTCCTCCTCCTCCTCCCCTCCCTGCAGCCTTGGGCTCCGGCCCGGGGGTGGGCGGGGGACCCTGCCCTCTGCGCCTTCGCCCCTGAAGTCCCGGGGACTCCTGCCGCTTGGCCCAGGCCGGAGCCGCGGTTCTCCCCGGGGGAGCAGCTCCTGCAGGTGGCGGATTCCCAGGGTCCCAGGCGGGCAGGAGCGGGCGGCCCTGTCCCCGACCCGCGCCCGGCCGCAGAGCGCGCCCCGCCGCGCCCCCTTCGGCCCCACGCAGCCGCGCGGGCATCGTCCTCGCTGCCCTCTCCCTTCCCGCGTGTCCGGTTTGGTTTGGGGCCGCGGGGTCCCCCGCCCCGGCCTCGCAGCCTCGCCCCGCAGGAAGCTGTCCCGGGCGGTGACGCTCACCGCGAGGCCGGGTCGCCAGCAGACAATGGCACCCGCGAGGAGGAGGTGACAATAAACCCACAAAGGGCCGCGGTCCCCTCCCCGGAGCTCCGGGCGTGCGTCCTGCGCTCCCCGCGACAATGCTGCCCCCTGCTGCTGCGCTCCGCGCCTGCGCCCTCGGAGCCGCGGCCTCGGGCCGGGCACGCGTGGGCAGCCACCCCGCGGGCTCCACGGTCGCGGCTCGGCGGGCCCCGGGGGCGCTGGCGCGGGGACGGCCCGGCGCGGCTACTGGGCGACAAAATGCAGAGACCTGGAGATGCGTTTCCCTCCGGCCAGGAGGAAGAGAAACGCCCGGCCTGCTCCTGCTGCCGGCCCAGGCCTGGAGCAGGGCCTTTCCTAGTCTGGCGGCCGAGCAGGGGGACGAGGTGAGGGCAGGGCGGGGTGCGGCGCCCCAGCAGCCCCGAGCACCTTCTCCGAGCCCGCGAGGCCTCTCACTCCGCCTGCCTGGCCCTCTCCTGGGGTCCGCTTGCTCTGAACCGGGGAGGCGCGCTGTCCACGCACGAAGCAGACACTCCCGCGGCAGACTCCTCTTCCCTTGTCTTACATTCCTGTTCTTTGGAGAATTGAGTTTGGAGACGTGATTCGCAATCTTTTGTATCTTTTTACCACCAGTCCTTAGTGGAGCACAGAATAAATAAAGTGCGTTCTCCGTACGCCTCGTGAATGAAGAGGACCCTGTGAGCGACCTTCCGCCGGCCTCTCGGAAAGGGCCCGACCCCGGGAAGGAGCAACATGGGCCCCTGGCAGCGCCGCGGGGTGCGCCGGGGCTCCTCAGGAGCCGGGCTGGCCAGGGAGAGGGTTCTGTTCTGGAAACATCAGCGCAGTAGAATGGAAACCAGGAAAAAAGAAGTTTTAAAAAAAGACAGTCCTACTTCCAGAGAAAACCAATCGCTGGGAAAATCCTAGCACGCTCTCCACAAAGACGGTACCCGTGATGACCCCGGCGCTCCGGGGAATAAAAGCATTTCCTATGAAACTGCTTTCTGGAAAATATTGTGACGTGTAAGTTTTATACTGGTTTCTGATAAAAATGATCGGTCTGAAAAGGGTTATTTCAAAATATAGTCATTTTCGTATAAGGAGAGTATTTGCTACTAATCAGGTAATCTTATGCTTATTATATTTCTTGTGGACCAAAAATTTATTTATTACTTGAAAAAACTGCTAGGAAGGAAGTGTGCTAGCTTTAAGTGCAGAATACACGTTGTCTTGTCACCCTCCTCTATTTTGCACCATGTGGGAAGTTTTGATTCTAATAGGAATATCAAAATGCCAGAAATTCTCCAAAGTCATAGTTGTCTGCAGTGTGTAGGTTATAATGTGACCCCTGGAATCCTCTGCTGATAAGCCCCCTCCTCTTTTAAGAAATACAGCAGCACCCCTAACAGGCACACTTTTGCTCATTACTAATCAAATGCCTTCCAGAGAAAACACGTAATATCTGATACAATTATCACAACGTCCAAGGCACTTATTGGCAAAGCAAATCCCTGGTTTTGCTACAGTCACACATAAAAGCACTTTCGTATCTGTTGTTAGAAAATTGGTCCCCAGCCACGCCACCATTAGAAGGAAAGGGTACTTGGCCAGCAAAAACAAGTTTGCTCCTGACTCACCCTGCAGGAAAGTGTCTGAAAGGATGGAAAAAGTAAAGCCCTTTATAGAAAAATTATGATAAATTATTGCAACGCACCATAAACTTCTGTTAAACATAAACAGGTGTGCTAGCCTGGCGTGGCACTTCAGTAGGTAAATAGGGTTCTTCTTTGTTTCCCAGTGTCAGCAAATATCAAGCCCCAATTGATATTTACTTTGTTCCCAGGGGTTAAACTGTCAAGTAGTTATACACCATAATAAAGTGTGGAGCCAGGAGAGTAGAAGGGGAAACGGGTGCTGACTGCCCCAGAGTCCAGGGTGACCCAGGGCACTGTTTCAGCCCAGGGCTCCCCCCGCTACCCCATGCTGAGGTGCCAACTCCTGACATGATTCACTTTCTAACACGTGCTAGGATTTCCATGACTCCCGTGCTTATTTTTGAGTTGGCTTTTTATGATGTAAACATATAACGTGTATTCATTTTAACTTTAACTAATGTTCTGCAATAGATCTTCCCAGGTTTATTTGTTTTATGGTTCAGAGTATCAAATGAGATGGTACCTTATTGTATCTAACTAAATGAGTTTTTAAATACTCATTCCCTCTCACTTTCTCCTACATTTGCGTAGTATTGGTTTCCAGATAGTTTTCTCTGAATTCTTCTGCCAAATACCATTTAGAATCCCCCAAAAGCATTAAATAAGACTGACACGATGCATTTCTTTATTGTCTAGGATTTTCTTATTCTTTCTTATAAATCAGTCCTTCCAGCTCCTTAATGTTTTTGGCTTCTCTTCTTTATGCTTTTGGGTTTGTTGACATCATTTTGATAATGAAGCACACTGACCGCACGTGGGTCTAATTGTGTGACAGACATGGAGCGTCCTGACCCAGAGACACCAGGAGAGCTTCCCAAAATCTCTCCTCTCTCCCTGTCTCTCTCTCTTTCTCTCTCTCCACACACACACACACGCACGCACACACACTCCCCCATTCAGGCAGTCCAATCAACTTAAAGCCCTCTCTTGTTTTACCTCTCAGTGCAGACAGAGGCCCCTTTGCTTCTGTGCGACGGCAGAGGGCTTTCCACATAAACCCTGCTTGACTTAGAAATCAAAGTGAGGTGAGGAGTGGAGCGTCCCTCATGCTGAGGTCTGAGACTTGCCAACAGACAGGTCTGGACTAATAGGGTCTGGAGCTGGCTTTATCTAGTCATTAGCAGTCTTTGACACCCCAGGACAACACGCGCTTTCCTTGCACGGGTATCCCAGAGAGGACCAGGTTAACGAGAACATTCGAGATATTAATCTGTGCACTAATGGACCTAGTAGAATCGTGCAGTGAAAGCAAGAGACTTCACACTTCCCCTCTGTCCCCAGTGCAGGCGCAGCCTCCCTCCCGGGACTGAAAGTGGGTTAATGGATGGTTTTCCAAGTCGGCCATCTGTATTTCTGTCTTTGCCCTGTTCTGCATCTGATGGGATGAATTGCTCTTCCAAGTCTCTCTTCTCTCTGTGGCCCATTATCGTTCTACACCATCTCGGTGTTTTCTAAGGTGTCCTGGCCCCGGAGATCTCTGGAGAACTTCCACTGGAGCCTCCTGCTTCCCCTCCAGTGTGCCACTTGGGAGGAAGCCAGTGTGAGTGGGCATCTGGCTGGGCATTGTGGGTAGACCTGCGCTCTCCCCGCTGCTGACCCCAGACCCTTGCAAAGTGGACAAAGAATCACAATCTCTGCATTCTCAGCAACTTCACTGGATTCCGCCAGTACTCATGCTGTGCTCACTGTGTGTGACAGAGCAAACCACCAGGCATAAAACTTGGGAATCTGCAGCTCCTGAACAAAGTAATCTCTCACTGCAGCGGGAGGAAGACACCATAACAAGTGCACAAAGGACAATGGAAAATAAAGCTGAGAAAAAATAATTAAGTTATTCTCCAAGAGTGCTTTGAACAATATCTTAATTCACTTTTTTTAACTTGTCCTTCATACACATATTTAGGTTTCCTGTATTGATGGAGTATTCATGATATTGCAGCTATAGAGAAATGTCAGGCTTAGGGACAATGACGAACAGGCTCACACTTCACACACACAGCGCACTGCCACGTGAGCCTGCCTCCTGCACACGAGCAGCAGAAGCAGCAGACGCTGGGCACGGGCTCCCCGCAGCCGTCCGGTGTTTCGGAGCCCTGCACCGCTCTCTGCGGCCTTAGGACGTGAGCAGCTCAGGTCTCGGGGCGCAGATTTGCTGACAGAGATGGAAACTCTGGATTCCAGTTCCAGCTCCTCGCCTGGCGAGCCGTGTGATCCTCAGCAAAGGGCTCAGCCTCCTCCCCTTGTCTTTCCCCACGTGGCCCAGGTCTGTCGTGAAAAGTACCGGAAGTGTACTTCTCCTTTGCTGGCCCTTGGCAGGAACAGCCCACAGAAAATCCTCTGGAGTGGTTTCCCAGGGGAAAGCACTCAGACAACTTCAGTGCTTAACCACTGATTCATTCAAACAAACAAACAACAAAAATCTTCCTTCCCTGTGACCGCCCTTCTTCCTTTCTTCCCTTCTTCCTTTCTCGTCGTGGCCGTGGTGCTGCTGCCCTGGCTGTCGTCCGCCTCGTCCGCACCCTCTTTCTCCTCCTTTTCCTATCTTTCCCTACTTGCGTTTTTGCATTGGCAGTGAGCCGAAGTGTTCGTCAATTACAGTAGCAGAATTAAATGTTAAATCTCCTATTCACTTGCGTAATTCCTACTCTCTTTCATTAGTCATTTGTCTTCCAGGAAAAAAGAGCACAAGGTGTTAAAACTAAATGGTCTGAAAATGCATTTCTTCAACATGTTTCATGTGTTCGGAGAACTTTCTTCATGAACTCATTCAGCCAGTCAGCAGCGCTCCCCGAATGGCAGGCCACGTGAATTTGAGTCACAGTAAAGAAGTCATTGATTTCTAATATATCAGTGTTGCATTAAAGATGACTGAACTGCCTCCAATGGCTTTTCCCCACATTTTTTCTTAGTGATGTCGGTCACACAGATGCCTGCGCCTCACGCCGGCAGATTCCTTCGTGCACATAGCACACTTCAGTCCCTTCCACCCCAACCCCTTTGGCCGCCCGCCCACTAGTTTCCCATTCTGGGATCCAATGTGTGCGATGAGATTTGATCATATTTAACCCCCACCCCCCATTCTCACACGCCCTCTCCCTCTCCCCTATGTGGACCGAAATAATCCAGGCTCAGAAAAACAAATATCACACGTTCTCCCTAATGTGGAAAATTTAAAACAGATGACAAGACAGTAGAAGGAAGAGCCTTATTAGACAGGGTGAAGGGAACGTACTTTTCTTTTTTTAATTTTTTTTTTTTTTAACAGATGTTTGCAGAGAACATCTGAATCATCTAGAGTTAAATTAAGCAAGAGGTCCAGGAAGGCGGGTGTTCTTCTGGAAACCCTCAGCGGCTCACATGTGCAGGCCAGGCCCGCAGCGCTGGCAGGAGGCGCAGACCGCAGCAGAGCCAAGGCTTGGGGCTCAGCACCGCACCCCAGTGGGCGCATGCGCACTCCTGCAGGGCGGGGCGTCCCTGGAAAACGTGGTTCTTCCCGGTATTTTTTTGCGTTCTATACAGATGTTTTCAGTGATCCCCAAGAAATCTTCACTTTATGGAAGACTGTGAACATTTCCCGTTTTTTATAAACTGCATACACTTGAATGTGATTTTTATGAAACTGAAGAATGTGCAAAAGGTAACTATTAGTCGCACTACCATTCAGCCCTCCATGTAGTTAAGAATCTTTGGTTTTAGTGAGCTGTTTTATGTATAACATACAGTTTCATTAATTGAAGATAGTAACTGTAAAGGCAATTTGATACCAATGAGAAACGCAATCTCTATAGTTATTTAAAGATCTGTGGGGTCTTAATTTTTCCTCTTTGCATTTAATGTATGCAGTGCAACGCATTCACACTGCAGCACTTTGAGGCAACTGAATTAACTGGGTCAACTCAGGTTGGAATATAAGCACGTGTTAATGAAAATGCTGAATTTCCACAGCAATCGCTTACTCAATTGCACACAGACATTAGTAACGTACAACAGTAATACACAGACTGATACTTGGTTCTATCATTCCGGATATTATTTTATAAATGTGATCATTGATCTAAAGCAATAATCTAACTGGTAAAACAAAAACAAAAAAGTAAGCTTTATAGACAAGAAGAGCCTGGTTAACCCCTGTGTTTTCCACATATGGCACATGAATCAAGCATGTTAAAATAATGCATATTACACACAAAATGGCAAAACTGGCAAATTTTGCAACTTTGGACATTATACTTGTTTAAAAATGTATTGACTGCCTATAAGTTTATTATATATGCAAGTCCTTAATTTTCAAAAACAGTTTAAATGCTATTTGTAAGATAGGTAGTCAATTATTTGTTATCTAAAAAAATACTCAGAACATAAAATTTTTCCACACAGACAAATTATGGTACAGTTAATAATTTTTAAAAAACTTTATGCAACTTGCACATTTCACCTCTACAAAATTAGTTGTCATTAATGCCTAGTTTATTTAAAGAAGATTAGATTTTAAGGCAAAATGAAAACCTTTTCAATTTAGCTTTATTTCTTTTTTGTTTCAAATTTTTATAAAGCATCTATCTCCGCCATTCCAACAGATATTGAATATATGGTTCTTCTCATGGACGAGCAATCCTTGGACTAAAGCTGCTCTTAGAGCTTATAGTGGAAGCTATGTAACTGAAAAGAACTTGTGAAGAGATTCATATTAGACCTGGATATTTCAAAGCACTTTTCAGTATCTTTTCCCTAGGTAGTCCAATACTTAGGATTTTACTAAACCCTAGTTATTGGATAACTTCATATCTAAAATGTTATTAGAATAACCTCCTAATTAAAAAGCACAAACCATGCTCCTGCAAAAAGTCCAAAAGGGGAAGGGCTCCGCTGAGTAGCATATTCCCGCATTAATTTTGAGGTGCTGGCTGGCATAGATTGCATGCTGATCGGTGTGGTGTCTACTCAGCGAGGAGGCCTGGTCATATAGGGAAGGGTGGCCCCAGATACCTCCCAGCAGAGGGCTATCTGGGCAGTTTTATGCCTTCATTGCTGATCTCTATAGCAAACAAGCAAAAACAGCATTTTACTCAGCCTTCTAAACAGGAATGATATTTGGAGGAAAACCTCAGAATTAGGAAAGGATGAAGAAAGGGTGTTTTTAACTAAAAAGATAGAGTCCCCCGCCCAGAAGTGATGTGCTTGGAAAGAGACAGATGATAATGAGAGGAGAAAAGGCACCTGGCATTTGCATGGTTCCCTGTGACTACGCTCAGCCTTGGAGAAGGTGTAATTAGAGCTTGCACCGCACAGGGAACAAAGGCTGTCACCACGCAGGAAAGCCCCAAGCTAAGCAAAACCCTGACTGGTTACACCATTCCATCCCCTCTCACTACCTCTGGAAGAGGAAATGCCAGCAAACACTATCCTGGGGCATTCCTAATATTTGGGATGAACAGCTCTCTCTTCTGTTTAATATTATTGCAGAGAGTAATTGCAGATTGTTAGGCCAAAGAACAAGTCAGCATCCTTTGGGCAGAACTGCAGGAGTGGAATTAGAAGGGTTAATCGAGAGGCAGGGTGCGCAGTTTCCCTTGGTCTTGTTAATTCACTCCAGGCGTCAAGGATGGGATTGACTAAGCTGTCTCGAGTAGTTGGCTCTGCTATGTGTTTTCTCGTTGACAGAGCAGAACCCAGCTGGTTATCACAGCCAGAGTGTGTGGCGATGAGAGCCTGTACCCTTCCTTCCTCCGGGCTTCTCATCCCAGGACAAGGGCCAATCCGAGCTAAAAGGATGTGTTCTCACAGCAAAACTCAGTCTCCTGGCCTCAGTAATTAACAAAAACAAAATGTGCATCTCTGTGATTTTTGATGAAGCTGGTCACAGCTCTCTAAACTCTTCATTCTTAGATCCTTCACAGCGAAACTCCCATACCCACAGACAATGGAAATGACTGATAGGATTCATTATTTAGATTTCTCACTTTGGTAAATTTCATCACAACAAAGATACTGTCCAGGGGACAAGAAGAAGGCTCTAGGTAGAGTCTAAAGATGTCCCTGACAAGTCAAAAGTGTAGGTGGCAGCTTGTCCTGGCTTCCGTCAGTGTGCACAACCTGATCACTCAGCCCACGGGTGTTGGCAAGGTCTAGATTTGCACTGTGGAATGGAGGTGTGTCCGCCGGATGCTTCCAGCAAGCACACTGGAGAAATAATGCACTCAGGTCCCTGAGGGTTAAGACAAATGTACCAGGCATGGCTCACCATGCGTTAATGTTCAGTCTTTATTGAGTTTGCCTTTTAAATTCTCAGTTATCAAAGAGGAAAATCTCACCAGGAGCTAGCACATTATTCTCATTCAGTTTTAAGAACACAGACTATTATGAAAGAAATAGCCAAACATAAATACACAGTAGCAGATGTTATTGATGTACTTTAGCGATAGAACTTTTATATGTTGGTTGACCTGCTAAAACCTCCCCTTGATTATGTATGTATATACAAATTTCTTTGCTGATGCCCCTAGGTGGCAATATTACAATACTTCAGTTTGGAAGATACTGAGAAGGGAGAGAGAAAGGGGGTGGGGGTGGGAGGAGAATATCTGAAACAAATGACTAGAATCTGAAATCTTGCATTTTGACATCTCCAAAAATAGAGAGTACAGAAAGTTGTCTGGTAGCCAGTGTGAAGCTGTTTTCACCACCAGTGAGAATCACAGAAAGTGTCCCAGTGTCTCATAAATTGGATTAATTTGAACAAGGTTTTCTTCTGCATTGAGAAAGGTGTCAGGGAGGACAGGTCTTAAAGCCAATTTCCTCCTTGTGTCGATGAAAGATCATTTGCTGAGTGGTAATTTCTTTCCCAAATATTCCACGTTCTCTACTGTGAATGATGGAACAGAGCCCCACAGAACAACGTCAAGAGCGTGGGGTGCAGGCCGTGGCTAACACGTTTTTACTTTTGTTCAAAACCTGTTTGAGAATACGTTCTAAAACGTCTTTATTTACATGTGGGTAAGGGTCCTCTCAAGCACTGCTGGGATAAATTACTCTTGTCCTCTGTGAGATCAACTTGGCTGCATGGGGAGGGAAGCTCAGGGTAGTTAGAAATTTGACTTTACAAATGAGCTCTGGTTGATAAGTCCATCCCAAGAAAAGTGTATTAATAATAAATTAACTATTGCTTTAAATATAACAACAACAATAAATCATATGAGAACTAAAGCACCTCTAGAATTATGAAGTTTGTTAATGAAAATAATTATATACTGATGTGAAGGAATAGTAAACAAACATCAAAATTATACTTATAAATAATATTTAATACACTTGAAAATTATTGTGCTGCTAAGTGAAAAATCAACACAAAGAATGCAAAGATATCAATTGCAATATGATATTTAAAATAATATTAGTGTGACCAGATGTGGCAGCACACACCTATAATCCCAGCACTTGGTAGGCTGAGGCAGGAGGATCATTGCGAGTTTGAGACCAGCCTTGGCTACAAAGTGAGTTCAAGGCCAGCCTCAACTGCATGGCAAAACCCTGTTTGAAAAAAGACAAATAAATAAATAAATAGCATGAAATATACAAATATTCACAAGAGTTTTCTCTAGGTAATACAATTATGTTTAATTATCTTATTGTTAAACTTGATATTTTGAATTTTTTCCAATGAATTCAAATTGTTTATATAATAATACATATTACAGATGGTGTAGTTTGTTGTCTTATTCCCAAAACCAAAATCCACAGAAATGGGTGTCCAAGACACACCCTGTACTCACACACATGCACACACACACATGCACACACACACATGCACACGCACAGGCATTGCAAGCGTGAATATCCGTTTACTTCTGTGCTGATACTGAGGCTGATGAAGATCTCTGAACTTCTTTGTGTCAAGTTTTTTGCTTTTTTGGGTATTTAAACATCTAGACTTAGTAAAGTTAAAATAAGGTGACACCTTAGACTACACAACATGAAAATTTAAGGCTGACATATAATCTAAGATAAATCTACCATGGAAGTATCAACCCATGACACTCAGATTCCTGTAGAAGAGACTGAGAACTTCACCTGTGTGGTGCTTCATAGGTACGTGTGTAATTCATTCGCATAGTGACATTGCGCTGTCTACGTCAGCTCACACAGACTGCATGCATTTTATGAGGATTAATGAACAAAATATATACTTGCATTTTCATACATTTGAGTGAAGATACCTCGCTGAAGGAAGCTGAAGCCATGCAGGTGTGGCTGGGGCTTGGGAACAGCGGCACTGCACGCACAGGCACGGGAAGGTGAGGCGGGAGGCCCTGAGTGGGAGGCGGCCGGAGCCGCAGAGAGGAGGAAGGAGAAGTGAGGAGAGGCGGGGCAGCAGTCAAAGTGCAGCCGGGAGCGCCAGGGCCCTGAGAAGGGAGGCGTGTGACCCCGAAGTCATGTCCATCGCTGGTGCAGTGAACGCTGCAGGTGAGGGCACCGAGGGCAAGCACCCCCAAGCACAGGCGCAAGGCTGTGCTTCCTGTGTTTGGTCTCCGTGGGTGCCGTCCACGCCAGCATCATGTCTGCATCCGTGTCTGTGTGGAGGAGTGGAGATGGCCCCTTGGTGGGAAACGCTCCGGTCTGGATGGCCCGTAGGTCTCCCCTGTTGGTGTCCTTAATCCTCATGTTCTTCTTCGGCCACTGACTCTGTTTCTCTTGTCCACTTACTGCTTCTTGCAAGGAGTTCTCATTGCTCCCTAAGCCTGCGCCGGCAGCCGAGTGTTCCCCACATTTGGGATCAGCTCCTTTTGTGCCTTCACCGCATTTCCTAACTTTACACTCGTGTTTCTTGCAGTTTCTCAATGAGTGACTTGCAAGCATTTTTAACCAGCAGGAAGTTTTGCTTCGCCACCTAGCATATGGCTTTTTAAGAGGTAGGACACGCAGTATACAATAATGATAACCTTTGTCATCAGCCCATGATGCACAGCAGGTCAATCACAGTAAAGCAGTTCCTTCTGCCAGGTGATGTCCAAATCAGATTAGCCTACCTGAAGGAAGGCGCTCCACCCAGCAGCATCTGTGAGTCTATAACTGTCACCGTGGGTGTCCACGCGTGGGCATGAGGGTCCTCCTTTCACAGGAAGGGGTGTTCCTGGAGAGAGGTCACCAGAAGTGGGGAGCTATCTGGCCTCTGCTCACCTTCCCAAGGCTGGAACAGAGTCCAGCCCACATAGAGGGCCAGGCAGACCCAGTGTGGTCCCAGGAAGAGGAAGACAGGGCTGGTAGAAGCCACTCAGCCCTTCAAGGATGCTGGTCTCAGCATTATCAGCAGCAACTCGATGTCCCTCCCCTAGGCTGTGATCAGATTGGAGATAGGAAAAGGATCATGGGAAACTCAGCTCTCAACACCTGATATCATCAAGGCCCATCTCATCTTCTTCGATTCCCCTGTGTTTTAGGAACTCTGCAGGGGCCTGATGTGACAATCCCTGGCTTTGCTGCATGGGCCTGATGGAAACACTGTGGGGAGCAGTCGGATAAGGGGGCCCTGCTGCAGCTGCCCGGGATTGCTTCCAGGCTCTGCTTCTGAATGGAGATGGGCTTATTCCGTCCTTCCCATGCTGGGGTCTTCAGTGTGAGGGAGACTATGGTCATGCAGCCGGAGTCCCCAGGAGAGTCCAAAGCAGGGACTGTCTGTGAGCCCAGGCTGAATATGTTAGAACTTTTTTTTTTTTTTTTTCAGCACCGGGGATTGAACTCACAACCTTGCACCTGCCAGGGCAGGCGCTTCAGCCACTGAGTCAAACTCCCAGCCCTGGTTTTTTTTGAGGCAGGGTTGCACTATGTAGCTCAGACCAGCCTTGCACTCATGTTGTAGCCCAAGCCGGCCTCGAACTCACAACGCTACGCCTACCTCAGCCTCCCGAGTGCTGGGATTAAAGGCGTGCACCACCACACCGGGCTTAGAACTTTTTGTACTGAATTTAAAGTACAAGCAATGATGTTATTATTAAAGTTCATTTGCTGATCAAGCCTAGAGACAAAATAATAAAGAAAAGGTAGCAGACAAGGCGGCCCCTATGTAGGTAAGACCCAGTTTCTACTAAATGAAAAGAACGCCCACCAGGACCAGCAGTCAGCAGGAGATGAAAAGCCCATTTTCCCAAGTGGCTGTCAGAGCCTCAAGACCAGAAAATGCAGTGATCCCCCCCACTAATTCATAAATGAGGGTTTAAAATGGAATAGTCTTCAGAGAAAAGGAGTCTTTGAGTCCACTTTTTAACTTCACAACTTGATTTAGAAAGTACATAGTGGCTGGATGATCGAAGCTTTTTCTCAGTTGGGAGGTTAATATTTATATCTCATTTGTACTGCTTTATACTTTTCTCAAATAGATTTTTACTAAGAAATAAATCTGCATGAGTGAATACATGTGCATATTGAAAACCAAAGCTCTTTCTTGGAAGGAAAGATTATAATTCATTAAGATAGTAAGTCTTCTCAACTTACTTATTAAATTTATTGACCTCTGAATAAAATTCCACTAGAGTTTTTGGAACTAAAAAAATAATAATTCTTAGAATTCAGAAAAAGAAATGCACAATTAGGAATGAAATTTGTGGAAGGAAATGTAAAAAGGTCCACAGAGCTTATCAGATATTAAAATGCATTTTAAAGCTGGCAACCACATGATAAGGTTTAGCGTGCGCATCACAACAATTAGTGAAGTAAGAACAGAACTGGGATCCTAAAATAGATCAAGTTATGTATGCAAATCTAATGTTTGAGGAAGTGGCCTTTCAACTCTCAAAAGGTTGGAATTTCAACAAATAATGCCTCATGAATTGACCAATATTTTTTAAATTAGGGACTTATTTACTCTTCATGGGAAAAATGCTAAATGGAAATATAAATTGCCTGTTTTATATTGAAGATTGTGTATTCTATGTTGTAAAGAACAAGAATAAATTTGTGTCATATATATTTTATAACTTGATGAATTTTTTGTTGAGACAATGAAAAAATAAGCTCTTGGAGTAGAGGTGGCTATCTGGTTGAGGTCCAGAACTCTTTCCTCCTCCAAAAAATAAACATGGGGAGAGACTTACTGACCCATGGTAAAAGCAGCTAGCCCAAAGTTAAAAGACAAGCAAGATCAGTCACATCAACAGGAGGAAAGCAAAGAATGCCAGCAGGTAATTCAGGAGAATTTAAAAATCAACTGGAAATTACGTATGACACTGTGGAAGGATGTGTCATCTCAGAGATATTTAAATAAATACCCATTAAAATAAAAAGATACACTTGCTTCTCCTTTTAGCAAAGGAGGTAAGTGATAATAAACACAATAATAGTTCTAAGGATAAATTCATTTGCTTAACTGTATTTACTGAACACCAATATATAAAATCTAGAGATACCCAAGTGGATATATCATCTTTTGAAAACTGCTATGTGTTCAAACCTGTACGATTTTATAGAACATATTTCGAGAGAAATGAAATGCAAAAACCCTACCAGTAAGGAACTGTTCTTCTGTGAACATTTTCTAATGAAATACACATAAGAAATTTGATCCCAGCATAGTTAAACTTGAAGAACTGCTATCATGATAAGCATGCATCCATAAATGACTTAGGACACTTTTAAATTAAATTAGTTAATATTCATAGAAGGTAACCATGTGCAGTCATTAAATTGGAGTAATAATTTTGCTTAAATTTTTAATCACTGAATGAGATACACAAAGCATTTTCAAATAATTGCATACTTTAGAAAGACCATAGGTGATATGGTCCTTTTTGTGGATATTTTTGTGCAAAGTCTGGTATGGGTGACACATTCCAAATATTAAAAATGAGATAAATGTCTATTTTGCTTTTATTTTCTTCTTTACCTAGGTTATACTTTAGTAATACCGTTTACCAGGAACCAGGAAACAGTAGTTTTAGAAACAGAAGAATGCGTGCTTTACTTGGAAGGAGCAAAATACAAATTTGTGCACTGTCTCTTCAGCAGCTTAGCCCTAGGGTCATAAACCTGATGGGACCCAGCAGGATGAGACAGGGAACCAGTGCCGTTGGCCTAGTCACCTTTGTGCCTGGCTGTGGCCTGGTGACCTCCTTACATGGACTCCTCACCTTTGTGAGGAGTACAAATCCCCTTCTGATTAACAAAGTCAAGATACTTTATACAATGTGCTGCCTATTCCCCCACAACATAAGCTTGTATCACAAACATATACCAATTAAATTGCTTTTAAAAAGATTCATTACTGACAATAATAATGATGATGATGAGCTTGAAACCCAAATTCCATCTGTAAACTTTCCATCTCTGAGAGTACATTTTCATATCTGGGAAGAGAAAGGTAGGAACTCTACAAGGAACGGCAGTTTCACAACAAGACTCAAGGTGTGGGCTCCGAGGTAGGGCAGGAAAGCGCGTGACCCTGCCAGGGAGAATCGGCCCTTCTCCTACAGTCTCGGCTACTCCAGGAACCTGAGAGTCCTCCCAGCCTGAGGCCCTCACCTGAGGGTCCCAGCGTGACTGGTGAAATCATCCCAGGCAAGGAGCAGAGAGGGGCTCGGAGATGGATGCCCAGCACTGCCACGGGGGCTTCAGCCAGCCACTTTCCATCTTCAGCCACAGGATTTTCACTGGGAAAGCAGGAAAGGGTCCCACAAGCCACAAGGCGTCTCTGCAGGAGTCAAGTTAGGTTCCCAGTAGACTTCATATATGGGTTGGAGCACCTAAAATCTTTATCTGCAAATATTCTCCAAAGTAACTCACAGCCCAGAGAAGCCATATGAAGACATAAGGTAAAATAACACGGTATCTCCAGGGTTTGGAATTACCTTTGAATTAGGTTCCTGCTTGAAGTTGGAATTCCACTTTACTATAGCATTTCGATGGATTAGAGGTTTGTTCAGCTGTGTTTAGGATCACTTAAATAACACAAATAGGTTTGCTTTGGAAAGTAGGATTGGGCTCTATGGAATCGGTGTCTCAGGGGTCTCAAATTTCAGCACTGGAAGCATTGATTGAAAATTAGCAAGAAGCGTTCCCAGCAGGAAAGCCGTGTCCCAGCCGGCAGCCCCAGCTACAGCACCCCGGGGGGCTGCGTCTGCTCCAGGCTGCAGGAGGGTGCGGGCTGTTAATTACACTTCTCCTCAGTGCTCTTAGGCAGCTCTTGGGTGTTTTAGAGGGCACAGGATACTTGACCTCTGGGTGCAAAGCACTTAATCTCTCTGGGCTTCCTGCCAACAAAATAATAGTTGCAATGATTATACAAATAATAATAATAAATAGCAACAATTATTAATTATTATGACTGTCATTTATTAGTTAATCATTATAGATAATTAGTAGTGGTAGTATGATAGTGTCTACTTCATGCACCAGTGGTAAAGGGCAGAGTAAATAGTAAATTTAATAAATTTAAGATATATCCTGGCTTATTGTAGGTACAGTAAAAGCACTTTGCTATTTAAAATGTCATTAAATGTTTCAAAAAAGACATTTGGGAAAAACTCATTTTTTAACTACACTTCTCAAAAAGTCCAGCGCCTGCCAAGGTTGAGGTCCAATCAGTGTGACCCCGCTGTGGCCGGGCGCTTCATGGGCGCTGCTGCCCAAGGCAGAGGCAGCGGGGTAGGCCTAGCAGACTGCAGAGCCACGGCCTGACAGAAAGCTACATTTGCTATATTTTTATGATGTGTTTTAATATGATTTTCCCCTTGAATTTATGTTAAACTCGCACCTGGTCTCAATGCCCCAAAATTTGTTAAAATCTTGAAGTATGGGGTTAGAAACCTAAGCATCAAACCAGACTAACCTGTGAAAATCTTTATGCAAATCAGCGGAAGGGCGGACTGCGGGCTGTCAATCAGAGCTGACCTTGCCTTCCCAGGATGCTCCAGGGAGGCCTCTGGGTGCTGGGAAAACCACAGCCCCTCACTGCTCAGCAGTAAAGTGCTGTTCCCTGCTCCGTCCCTCGGAGCTGGGCGGGGTGGCACGCTCTCAGTAAACCCCAAGGAGCCAGAGGACAGAGAAGGTACCTCTGGATCCCGCAGCACCGGCCATGGGTGCCACATCCCAGTCCTGTGTCATCTTGTTAAATTCTTTGCCACTTTGGCCACAGGCAATGTTTCTCAGGGTTTAAACTCAATCGAGTCACTGTGAACTATTTTTCTTGAAATTTTCAGGAAAGATGTTACTAAAATGCACAAAAGAGAATTTTATGCAAATAAGCAAAATAATTATCACTTGGAGCCATAGTTCCCTTGGCTTTTGTAAAATTCTTATTCAACATATAACAGGTGCCTGCTATCCAGAACTGGGAGGCTGAAGCAGGAAGATCACCAGAAGTTCAAAGTCAACCTGGGCTGTGTAGAGAGCTCAAGGCCAGCCTGAAGTACACACAACATGACCCTGTCTCAAAAAACTAACAGAAATAAACGAGTAAGTAAGTATGTCTCAATAACTTTCAAATCTTAGAAATGCCGATTACCTGGGAGTATGGGAAGCACACCAATCTAAGAAGTAGCCTCTGCTGAGCTACTGATTTTGTCCAAAAGGTCACACTTTTTTCTAAAGGAGCAAAATCGGACTGTGTGGGTGATTGTTCAGCTGTATCCTACGGCATGCTTGGGCCCTGATGGGTTGCCACGTGTGTCTCTGTAGATTCTGGCTTTAAGGAGGACCATGCTTCTGGGTGTTGTGTAGGAAAAGCGTTTTGCTGGTTTGCTGGATGTCAGTGTGGCTCTGTGGTCCAGCCGCTCACATGTGCCCTGCAGTGTGCCATGAGACGGAATTTCACACCCTCTCTGGTGAGAAAAAGTACAACAGAACACTCTGCAGCCTGTCCAGTGCCCCAGAGTAGACGTGGCCGGCTGTGGACCCAGCCACAGGCCTGGGCGACCCCTCGCTACAGGTGACCTTGAGAACGCGGAGGGGCTGCTGCCGAGAAAAGCAATTTCATCTTTGAAATTACACACGGCTGTTCTCATTCATCTTGATAAGCACTTTTAAGGCATAAAAAGGGGTGGGAATGTAGCTTCAGTAAGGGTTATGGAGGGCCCTTTCGCAGTGTGGGTTTAAAGTAAATTTAGATGTTCAAAGATGCATTTGATTTCTATTGTAGGGCTAAATTGGCCACTTTAGAAGGGGAAAAAGAGAGGGGGAAAAAGACAAAAAGAAAAGCAAAGGAATAAAATTGGTTTATGAGCAAAATTATTTTGTGTTCTACTTTGTGAATGCACAGCCACAGGGACGTGACTGTTTATGTAAATGCCCAGAGCACTATCTACTCTGTTCTCACTCCCGCAGCTGGGTTAGCTGTGTGTCTGGGAGGGGGTGGACTTGGCATTAAGGAAAAGCT
>RJWM01005800.1:0-89080 GCA_004363535.1 Dasyprocta punctata | reverse complement strand
GGGCCACTGTACTGAGTGGCGGCCGCAGTCATTTCTTTCTTTCTTTTTTTCTTTGGTATTGGGGATCAAACTCGAAATCTCACACCTGCCAGGCAGGCGCTTACGCCACTGAGCTAAATCCCCAGCCCTATTTTTTTTAGACAGGGTCTCACTATGCAGTTCAGGCTGGCCTTGAACTCACTTCGTAGCCCAGGCTGGTCTTAAACTCACAATGATCCTCGTGTGCCACCACACCCACCTTCTTTCTATTTTTTGAGACAGGGTCTCATCTAGTCATTAAGTTGCCCAGGTTGGGCTCCAATTTGCCATCCTCCTGCCTCAGCCTCCTAGGGTGCTGGGATGCTGGGTGCACACCCCTACCTTTTCCATTTTTTGCACTGACCTATATCCTAGGCACACTCCCTCCCCATTTTTATTTTGAGACAGCCTCTTGCTAAATTGCCTAGGTTTAGCCAGGCATGGCAGTGCACACCTCTAACCCAGTGCTTGAAAGGCTGAGACAGGAAGATCTCTGAGTTTAAGGCTAGCTTGGGCTACATAAGGAAGTAGGCCAGCTTGCACTATGTACTAAGACCCCATCTCAAAACAAACAAATGAACAAACAAACCAATCAACCCACTAAAACACAAAGTAAATTGTCCAGGCTATGCTGGAACTCATGATCCTCCGGCCTCAGCCTGTGTTGGGACGATAGGTGTGCTGCAGCTTGCCTGGCAGTGGGTCTTTCTCAGCACTACCTTTTCCTTTATTTCTTGCACATCGGGTTGCCTGCTAAGGAAAAGACTGGAACCCTTCGGGTAGAGATCAAGCAAGGCCATGAGAACCAACCAGAGCAGCTGCCCGCTGGCAGAGGAGCAGGGTTTGTGGTGGGCGGAGATTCATCCGGGCCAGGCCCAGTGGGAAGCTAGGATGTTTTGGAAAAGCACAGCAGAAATTGTGGGGCTGAAAAGACTGCCACAGGCCCAAATCAAAGAGAAAATGCAAATTTGGAGTGGACTAAACTGCACATGGTGATGCATGCCTGTAACTGCTGCACTGAGGGAGGCTGAGGCAGGAGCATCTCAACTTCGAACTCAGCCACGGTTAATTTATTTTTTATATTTATTTATTTATTTGCCGCACCAGGGATCGAACTCACAACTTCACACCTGCCAGTCAGGTGCTTAAGCCACTAAGCCAAACTCCCGGCCCTAGTTTTTTGAGGCAGGGTCGCACTATGTAGCTCAGACCGGCCTTGTGCTCGCATTGTAGCCCAAGTCGGCCTTGAACTCACAATGCTCCTCCTATCTCAGCCTCCCAAGTGCTGGGATTAAAGGCGTGCGCTACCACGTCCGGCTAGCCACTGTTAATTTAACAAGTTAGCAAGACTGCTTCCAACTAAAAATAAGTCTGAGGATATAGCTCTGTGTCAAATGCCCTGGGTTCAATCCTCAGTAACACACACACACAGAGTGAAAAGAGCACACAATTGTAAGGAAAATTAGTTCTCCCCTCCCCAAAATTCCACAAACTATAAAATGTGGGAGCAGGGCTTGGTGGAGGACACCTGTGATCCCAGTTCCTCGGGAGGCTGAGGCAGGAGGATAGGGGGTTGGAGGCCAGCCTGGGCACTCAGGGATACCCTGTCTCAAAATAAAATTAATTAATAACTTGAGATAGGGTCTTGTCACTGTATAGTTCAGACTGGTCTGAAACTCAAAGCGATCCTCCTGCCTCAGCCTCCTGACTGCTGGGATTACAAGTGTGCTCCACCAAAAAAAACTGGGGTGTAGTTCAGTGTGAAGGCCCTGGGTTCAAGCCTCAGTATGAAACAAACAAAGAAAACCAAAGAAACACACAAAAAGGTAAGAAGGTTTTTTTTTTTTTTTTTTTTTTTCCCCAAAAAGGAGGCGTAACTCCCTACAATGTCAGGGCACAGGAACCAGCTGGGGGCAGGAAGCACATCTCCCAGGCATTTCTTTAGTAATGGGCTGAGGTGGCAGCCAGCACCCTCATTCCAGCACTCCAGAGGCTGAGGCAGGAGTATCCCTGTGACTTTGAGATCTGCCTGGGGCACACAACGAAACCTTGTCTTAAAAACAAACAGGGCCCGGGGGATACAGCTCAGCTGCACAGCGCCTGCCCGGCAAGTCTGAGGTCATGAGTTTTGATTACTGGTACCAGGAAAACAACAAAAACAAAACAAAACAAAACCCCGAGAAGGGAACCGATCTCCTATAATTCTCCGGAGAAAGAAGCCGGGTACTTGAAGACCCCAGCTTCTCCTCTTGAGGTGGGGTGGGAAAACAGGATCATCACAAAAGATAGGGACCAGGGGAGATGTAACCCAGCAGCATAGGCGCCTGCCTGGCAAGCACAAGATCCTGAGTTCGATTCCCAGCACACACACACACACACACACACACACACACACACACTCCCCAAAACCAAACCAAACCAAACGAAGCAAAAAAACAAGATAAATCATGGGGACCTGGCATTGTGGCGCAAGCCTGCAATCCCAGCATTTGGAAGGCAGAGGCAGGAGGATCGCCATGCGTTCGAGGCCAACTTGGAATAGTGAGACCCTGTTAAAACAAAGCAAAACAAAACAACCCTGAAAATTAAAAAGAAAACAGACAAGAAAGAGATGCCGCCGGGGTCGCGCGGCCCGGGGGGCCAGGATAGTGGTCCCCTGTAGCGCTCCAGGTGGCCGCAGACGCTCCCCAGATAGTTCCGTGGTCTTCGAGTCCTTTGAGTGCCCGATCGGGAGAGGAGGGCCCCAGAGTACCAGGAGCGCGAACCCGGCAAGGATTCCCGATGTCCCCGCAGCCCCAGGTCCCTCGAAGAAGGTCGCGGCCGCCCGCAGGAGCCAGGCCCGACGCCCTCTCCGCGCTCCTGGCTCGCAGGCGCCTCCCGCCGCCACGCCCGCCGGCTGGCCGCTCCGGTGCATTGTGGGTGTGGCGCCCCTGCTGCGCACTGCGGGGAACCCCCTGCCCAGTGGCCGGGCAGTCCACGGAAACGTCGTGCGGGGTCCAAGGGAGCCGGCCACGAACTGACGCTTCCCGCAGGCCCCACCCTCATACCGTTCCCGCCCCGAAGCCCGAGTCCCGCCTCCTCAGGTCCCTGAATGGTCCTCAAGCCCGCTCCAGTCTCCCATTGGCATGCATCCTGTCAGTCATTATGTCCCGCCCCCTAAAGCCCGCCCCAGCCACCGGCGCGATCCCGAGGGCCAGCCGGCTCGCGCGCTCACTGGCGGCCGGGCGCTGTCTGTCATGAGATTGACCCCGCCCCCCTCGGGGTGCGGATCCTGGGATCCCCGACCCGTCCTCATTGGCCTTCCCCGCCGCCACTCGGTGAGACGCGCCTCAACCCGGAAGTATGAGAGGCGAAATCTGCCTAGCAACCGGGGAAGCCGGGCTGTGAAGCGGGCAATTTCAGTGTGAGACGGAGCCGCGAGACCGAGCGGTGGCTCCCAGCGCGGCGCGGCAGCTCCTCCCGCCCGGGGTCAGAGCCCCGGCGCGCGCACGCGCACCCCTGCCGCCCGCGTCGTCGGTCGGTCGGTCGTCGGTCGTCGTGTCGCCGCCGCCGCCGCCGCCGCCGCGGGCGCCACCTGAGGGAGCCTCCGCCGTGGGACGCGACCGGACCCGACCCGGCCGCGCCGCCGAGACCGGCCAGGAGCCCCGGGGGACGGCGACCGGGACGCCGCGCAACTTGGTGAGTGAGGGGCTGGCGCCGCGCGGGTGCCCGCTTCCGGTGCCCGGCGCCCGGGGCTTCCGCCGTCCGGCCGCGTCCGGGTCTCTGAGGGGACCCGCGTGTGAGGGGACCCCGAGGCTGAGGGAACCCTAAGGCTGAGGGGACCCGCGCGTGAGGGGACCCTGCCCTGAGGGGACCTGCCCTGAGGGGCGCACCCCCTTTCCTGAGCACTCCCTTTCCTCCACTCCTCCGAGGAACTCCCCGCTTTCTGGCGGCAGCCCGGTCTCTGAGAGACCCCCGGAGACCCGTGGGTGTCTGACGGGAGTTCCCCATTTCTTTCTTTATTTTTGCTGGCTCCTAACTTGATTGATTGATCGCAGTACCGGGGGTGGAGCCCAGGGCCTTTGCACTGAGCCGCATCCTCAGCCCCCGCCCCCCCTTTTCTTCTTGAATTTAACTTTTAATTTTGCGACGGAGTCTGACTAGGTTGCCCAGTCAGGGCTCAGACTTGCGACCCTTCTGCCTCAGCCTCCCCCGGGTGCTGGGATCACAGCGTGCGCCGGAGGAGTTCCTCATTTCTGAGGCGCTCCTGCCTGTCTGAGGGCCAGCTCACCTCTCCGAGGGACTTCCTGTTTCTCTGAGGGACCCCGCGCCCTGTTCTGGGGGGTCTCCGGCCTCTTGCGGAGATTGTTTCCCGCTTCTTCAAGGGGATTCCTGCTCTGATGAGAGGACCCTTTATTTTTAAATTTTGTTTGTTTGTTTTTGAACCCAGGGCCTTTGCAATGAGCCACATCCCCATTCTTTTAAAATTTTTATTTTCAGACAGGGTCTCACTAAGCTGTCCAGGATGGGTTTGAACTTGAGATCCTCCTGCCTCAGCTTCCTGAGTAGCTGGAATACCGGGCCCAGCTGAGAGGATACTTTTAGTCTGAGGGGCTCCCTCACATTTCTGGGGCCCCCTGCCTCCCTGGGGGTCCCTTGCGTTGAAGAGGGGAGCCCACTTCTCTCATGAGATGCTCTTGCTCTCTGAGGGGACCCCCTGGCCTCCAGCTTCTGGGGGAGTCTGACCTCTTGGAGACCACCCTGTCTCTCCTAGGTTCCCCCATTGAAGGGATCCCTGCTGCGGTCCCCATTTTCTGATGGATTCTCCAGTGCTTTTCTGTCCCTGCTTGTTTAATTGGCCTCCTCCTCCGAGTTCCTCACCTGATCTGTAGTCTCCTGCTTTGTCAGAATCCTTTTTGGAGGGATACCCCCTCCTTTGTCCCCAGAATGATGGAACCCTTACTTTTCAATGACTGCCTCCACAGTCCTGGCCCATATGTCTGAGGACGGGGCCCTTCTCTGAGGGGTACCCCTACTTTTTCAATTTTTTTTTTTTTTTGGCAGGCCTGGGAATTGAACCTAGGGCCATCACATTGATCTTCAGCTCTTTAAATAAATTTTTTATCTTTTATTTTGAGACAGGATCTGTTGTTAAGTTGTTCAGGCTGAACTCCAAGTCTTGATTTTCCTGCCTCAGCCTGCCAGAGTGCTGGGGTTCCAGATGGGTGCCTCAAACTAGCTGAAGTGTTTCTTTTTCTTCTAAGTCCCCTGTTAATCAATTGATGCTGTAGTTTACTGAGGTGTTTTTGGTTTCCCAAGGGTTTCCCCTCATTTGAGGGGTGTTACTGTGGTCAGATCCACACATCTCTGCAGTATGCCTCTGCTTTTCCAAGGGATCCTTTTTTTTTTTTTAAATTTATTTTTTATTTTTTGGTACCGGGGATTGAACTCACGAACTAGCACTTGCCAGACAGGCACCTGTGCTGCTGAGGTAAATCCCCAGCCCTGATCCTTTCTTTTGTGTGTGTGTGTATGTGTGTGTGTATATATATATATATATATATATATATATATATATGTTTTTTTTTTTTTCTTTCCCAGCACTGGGGATTGAACTCAATCTCACGCCTGCCAGACAGGCACGTAAGCCATCGAGCCAAACTCCTAGCACCGATCCTTTTGATGAGAGACACTGTAGATCCTTTCACTCCCCTGAGGGGGTCACCTACATTTTGAGGGTTTGCCCTCCCCTGCGCCTGAGTGTATTCTCCCCTTTTGATGTTTTGAGACAAGTTAGCCTTGAATTCACAATCCTCCTGCCTCAGCCTCCCTAGTATCGGGATCACAGGCATGATCCGCCACGTCCAGCTTATTTGCCCTTCCTTGAGACCTCCCTGCCCATTTCCCAAGGGAGAAACTCTTCCTCTGTCCTTGGAGCCCACAACTTTGGGGTTCCCCTGTGTCTCTGAGGGGCACCCACTTCTCTGTATTGTGCAGGGAGAGACCAGTAATGTCTCTGCCCTCAGTCCTCTTTCTTGCTAAAGTGGCGATTTTGTGTCTGAGGGGAAGTTGGGGAACCTGCTGGATATGGGGGGCAGGGGGGCGTTGCCAGATAACCAGCCACCTGGCTCACGTCATGGTCGAGGCCCAGAACCAGCGCAGGCCAGTGTGCAGGCATGAGGGATGAGACGGGAAGCTGGTCTCCCCGCTGCCACAGTGTCACTGGGGACGACCCACTTCCTGTGCTGGCCCTCAGTCCTGCTCTGTAGTGTAACTCACCTTCCCTTCCCCCTGAAGAGGAGAAGAGAGTGCTCCTTCCGGTCTTCCTGCTGCGTTTTCTCTCCCCGAGCCCTCTGGTTCCCCCTGGAGCAGCAGAGGCTCCCGAGTCTGTGGCCCAGGTTTGAAAGGCAGGCGAGAGGCAGGAACCGGTCCTCGTAGATTGGCAGGGAGGGGAGGAGGCTCTGACTGCGGTTCTGTAAGTCCTGGATGCCTGCAGCCTGGCCCAGAGGAAGTTTTTACGTGGCTTTTGCAAATCTCCTCTGTACTCCTAATGGCCCACCCTGGATCCTGAGTTCACTCCACTAGCTAATTTTATCTGCTCTGCCAAAGGCAGTGCTCACGGGAGCCCCAGTCGATGAATGCTGGCATTGAAAGATGGTCCAGAGGACAGGAATGAACTCAGTGGGAAACCTGAGTAACCCGTAACCACTTCGAGTCCGCAGTCTGGGGCGATCCCCGTGGGGAGAGCACCCCACAGGCCTTGGGAGCCACAGGCAGAGCTCCGTCCGCTTGGCATCGCCGCAGGTTCTGGCCCGACCTCGCTGGAGCGAGCGCGGTTCACTTTCCGGTTTGACTCGGGGCAGGCTCTCTCCTGCTCGCCTCCATCCGGGTCTTGCTTAATTTGAGTCCTTTGTGAACACTCCTGCCGAGGCTATAATTTGAGTTCTAAATCTGTCGGTGGACCATGTGGACACAAGTTCCAACTCGAGCTATTTTCTTCTGTGGAGAAGCGCTTGGAGGATTTCCTGGGCCCTCTGCTCCCGGGATAGTCAAGTCCGGGCAGGAGGCTGCTGCAGACCTGTCACTCTGCACCTGCCGCTTCCCGGTCAGCTCTAGGCTCTGGCCCCAAGTGCGCTGTGGCTGCTGCATGTGGCCTGCAAGGAGGACAGTGTCACACCTGCTCTTTTTAACTGAAATGCCACCTGTGGGGGGTGCTGGGTAGGGAACCCTGACTTTGAAGTTGCAGGGACCGTCTTAGTCTGTTTTGTGGTCACTGAGATGAAATACTGGAGGCAGGTTCTTTTATGAAGAAAAGAGGTTTATTTTGGCTCATTTTGGAGATGCAAGGGCTCACGTCTTTCTGGTTGTTTGTTTCTTGTAGTAGGTGGAACCCAGGGCCTTTGAACTGAGCTCTGTCCCCATCCCTATTTACTTGTGTATTTATTTGTACTGGAAATTGAACTCAGGGCCTTGTGCTTGCCAGGCAGGCACTGTGCTGCTGAGCTATATCCCCAGCCTGATTTATTTATTTTTGAGACAGTGTCTCACTGAATTCTGCATTGCCCAGGCTGGGCTTGACCTTGAGGTCCTCCTGCCTCAGCCTCCCAGAGTGCTGGGGAGCAGGCTTGCGCCACGGCACCTGGCAGGGTCTACATCTGTGGTGGCCTTGCTAGCAGAGTCCTGAGTGGCCCCGGTGGTCACATGACAAGAGGCGGGGAGTGCAGTGTGAGTCTGTGCGTCATCTGCTCTCCTTTCTGTTCCCGAACCCTTCCCAAAGGCCTGGCTTCTACAAGCCAGAGCTGGGCTCGTGTCTACCCTCTAGCGCCTTGCCCAAAGTGGGGCCGAAGTGAGCGTGGGAGCCTGGAGGGCGCACACCAACCGTGTCTCAGCAGAGAGCCTGAGAGTCTCCCTGGAGGCTCCCCCTTTCCTTCACTTGCCCATGGAGAGCTCAACTTCAGGTCCCCCCATTCTTTAGTAGAGGGCGTTGGTGTGTAGTCCAGGCTGGGCCTGACCTTGCGGTGCTGCCCAGGCTGGCTTTGGACGTGCAGTCCTCTGCCTCAGCTTCTAGAGTAGAGCTTGGCACGGTTCCCTTACTGCTGTGGTGGCATCTGCTCCTCCTCTCTGTGACCCAGGAAATCACCAGATCCGGATTGCGCCCTTCCTAGTTGTGCGAGCCCTGGGAAGTTAAGGCACAAGGCAGGCCGAGGGGACGTGGCGCTGGGTGACCTCTGAGGCCGCGCTCATAGATAGGCAGGGGATGAACAAGTGAACGAATGAATGAAACCAACAAGAGGCTTCACTGGAGCGTGGTTGGTACGCGGTCAAGGTCAGCCATGGTGCTCATGCCACCAGGGCCCGGCCCAGGTCTCGGGGTTCTGTCCAGGCCCTGTCCTGAAGAGAAGGAAGCCCACTGTGCCGCCCATGCGTGTGTCAACCTGGAGAGAGGCGGTCTGCTCCGGATGGAGAGCCTGCGCCGGCTCCGCCCTGGCCTGTCCCTGCCTCTCGGCAAGTGGGGGTAATTGGTGAGAAGGGCAGGTAGGGAGATGCAGTGCTGTAATTAGACCGAGGGCAAATGCAGGGCGATAAGGAGCCCGCGGAGCTGGGAGAAGTGAATGGGCGAACCCTAAACTGGAAGGACCCTCGCGAGTCACCTGCTCTTACCCCCAGGGCCTTCAAAGATGACTGTTGGTTCATGGGAATGGATCAGATTTGGGGACGAAAGCCTGGGAAGGAGACACACAGAGGCATGGGCCGCTGCACAGTGCTGCTGCTTTGAGAGCGGACTTTGCCGGGCGCCCAGGGCCGGCTCCCAAGAGCTGCACAGACGCAGACGCTAACTCAGCTCTGCGGGGCTGGGTAGGGACGGGTGGGCTGGGAGTTGCCAGCCAGGGCACTTTGCTTGCTTTTAGTGGATCCTTTCTTAGTGATCAGTGAAAGCCCTAGAATCATGGCTGGCAAATTGGGCCCAAACCTCTTCATTGACTATTGTGGGGACAGAACTGGGGGTTTGTGGCTTGACAGACAGAATGGGGTGAAAATCTGAACTGGACCCCTAAGGGTTGAAGAAAAAGAATGTTTTTTGTTTTTTTTGGTACCGGGGATCAAACTCATGACCTCACGCTTGCCAGGCAGGCACTTATGCCTCTGAGCTAAATCACCGGCCCCTGTTGAAGAAAATTTGAAGAAAAGTTTATTTTTATTTTTGGCAGTGCTGGGGATTGAACTCAGGGCCTTGACCCACTTGACTCAGTCAGTTCTTTTAAGGACGGTTATTGCATCTGATGAGAGGAGGAGCAAGGCTTATTATATTTTAAACTATAAGAAACAAGGTCAACAGTTTTAAAGGACTCGATCTCCCCTTTGAAATCGTGCTGTCTCTGTGTGCCGCAGACGTGGCACCATGACTGTGGCTCTTCAGCAGGAAGTTTTTAAACTTTTTTTTTAAATTGAAGATTCTACAACCATAAAAAACCTGGGATAGTTAGAAATGCTGTTGATCCAGGTACATTTGCCTGATGTAATGTAAGGTGGTTGTCTGTTGGTGGGCAGCTCTGGAAGGCCTGCGGGTCCGAGCCCTGGCAGCTTCTCACTCTGGGCGGTGAACTGTTGATTTATATAACTGAAATAGCTGGGGAAGTCAGGGTTTCCTTCCTGTTGGAGACAGCACTGGGGTATTCAATCCCCGTGGGATCTGGATGATAAGAAATGAACTGACCTCTTTGGAACTGGGAACTGCTACTGTATGGAGTGGTTCCATCCAAATGAATGGATGGTGTTATTTTTAATTTCCAGTCTAAAGCATGGTTTGATCATCCCTAAACCAGCTACCTTTGTTTATACCCGTGTGTTTGAACGTGAGTTTATTCCCCTGAGGAGATCTGCAAGGGAGGGCGCGCACTCAAGTAAGACCTCTACTTACAGTAGGTCCAGTGTGGCCAGAAAATAGTACTTTTTTTTTTCTTTTTTTCTTCAGTACTGGGGACTGAACCCAGTGTCTTTAATTTGAGTCAGGGTCTTGCTAAGTTGCTAAATTGCCCAGGCTGGGCTGGAATTTACTATCCTCTTGCTTCAGCCTCCCAGAGACCTGGGATTGCTAGCCTCTGCCTCTGTGCTCGTTAGGTTTTTTTTCTTTTGTTTTGTTTTAATTTTTTGACACAGGTCTTGCTGTGTAGTCCAGGTTAGTCTTGAACTCACTATGTAACCCAGGCTGGCCTTGAATTTCTGGTGAGTCTCCTGCCTCAGCCTACTAAGTGCTGGAATTACATGTGTGTGCCACCATGCACTGCTCAGTTTTTTTTTTTTTCCAGCTTAGTTTTTTGGGACAGGGTCTCACTGTGTAGTCCAGGCTGGCCTTGTACTCCCAATGTAACCCACGCTGGCCTTAAACTCTCCATCCTCCTGCCTCAGGTACCCAAGTGCTAGGATTACTGGTATATGCCATCACAGCCAGCTCAATTTTTAAGTTTCTAAAATTTTTTGGTAGCCGGGCGTGGTGGCGCACGCCTTTAATCCTAGCACTCAGGAGGCTGAGGTAGGCGGAGTGTTGTGAGTTTGAGGCCGGCTTGGGCTACAGCTCAAGCACAAGGCCGACCTGAACTACATAGTGTGACCCTGCCTCAAAAAACTAGGGCCTGGAGTTTGGCTCAGTGGCTGAATCGACTGTCTGGCAGGCTCGAGGTTGAGAGTTCGATCCCCGGTGCTGCAAAAAAAAAAAAAAAAAAAAAAAATTTTTGGTGCTGGGAATTGAACCCAGGGCCTTGGGAATGTGTTTTGTAAAATGTAATTTAAATTGGGTTTTAGCCAGTGTGACTTCCTATGCCAGCAAATAATCTAGCAACAGACATCTGCATGCTGAGGGTCATGCCCTGTTTGCTGGGGTCTACCAGGGAGCAGGGCTGTGGCAGTGGCGCGGGAGGAGCTGGCATCCTGGTGCAGACGAGTGAACAAGGGCGTGGAGGCGAGAACAGCCCTGGCTGCAGCCTCGATGGAGGTTGGGGCGGAGTTTCTTAGAGATCTGGAAAGAAAACCTTACCACCTCGCTGACTTCCTCGCTGAGCTTATTTCCTTCGTCTAAAAGGAAGCAGAAATGATGGCACATTCCCAGCTGATTGTCTCCTCTTGGTGGTAGTTGATCCTCGGTGACTGTGGCTGTAAGCTTGGAGATGCCAGCAAATCTGGTGCAGTCACTGTGGGAATATTTTCAGGTTGGCTTTCTTGAAGTCAGGGTGGTGTGGGATTCTGGCATTGGTGGCATCTCTTCATGGCAGTGTGTAGTATGGAAAGAGAAGCAGCTACCCACCTCATTTGAGATGTTTCCCCCCAGCACTGGGGACTGAATCCAGGGGCTCAAACCTGCCGGGCAAGCCCTCTACTGTCGAGTCACAGCCTCATTGCTTTTTTGTTTTGAGATGGGGGGGTCTTCAATTTGCTATCCTCCTGCCTCAGTCTTCTGTAGCTGGAACTACAGGCTTGTGTCACCATGCCTGGTTGGCCTGATTGAAATTAATAAAAAAAAAAAATTCAGAGAAACTCAGACCCATGTTGTTTTGATCACACAGGAAAAGTAAGTTAGGTCTCAGTAACTTCTTGGTGCCTGGGGTCCTCTCTGCCCAGCACCCCTTCTTCTCCTGGGTGTCATTCTGATTTTCCTACATGGGGGCAGGGCTGATGTGAACCCACATAGGTCAGTTATTTGACAAGCACTTTTCTTAAGTATGCTTATCGGTGAAGGGTGGAGCCAGAGGCCAGGGTTTGGTGTAGGGCCCAGTGGAGAATGGCAGGGAGGGAGTCACCAGGCCATTCTGGGAGTGTGTCCTGTGTGAGTACTTACTCTGGAGGTGGAGAGGCAGGGTCAGGCCGGAAGTGGGTGGGGACAAGGAACGCAGCTGGGCATGTGACCAGCTCCTACCTCGGGCTCCTGCTGCCCTTGGGAAGTGGATGCTGCTCCCTCTTCACTTCCTGTCTTCTCTCTCCCTGCAGTCTGAGTTCACGGGCCCCTTTGTGAACACAGAGAACATGCTTGAGGTCTCCCTTTTCCACAGCAAGCTGCTTCATCAGAGCTGGGCCCCCCGTGGACCTGCACTTGGCAGCTCTGGGGGTGCAGCTGACACTCGGCGCAGATGCAGGGCCTGTCGGGCAGCACGGCCCACCGGGCCCACGTAGCCGGCTGATGCTCACTGTGCCGCCCTGGGGAGCAAGCCGGCACCCAAGGCTGCCCGGGGGGTGTGTATTGAATCCAGGATAGAAATCCTTTTTTAAAGAACAGAATCAAAGAGAGACCTAGGCCGGGGTGGTGGTGGTACTCGGGAGGCCGAGGCAGGAGAATCACTGTGAATTCCAGGCTAGCCTAGGCTACGTGGTGAGTTCAAGGCCAACTTGAACTCCATAGTGAAATTCTGTCTCAAACAAAACAAAACAAAATAAGACAAGAGACACTGGGAAACCGGGAGATGGGAAGGGGCTTAGGAAGTGTGGGGAGTAAAAATGAAGATGTGTTAAGGACCCGCACCAGTTCCCCAGCGTGCACGTCATGGTCGTGCATCGCAAGCGGATTCTAATAAAAAGAGCCCGAGAAGCAGCCTTAGGTCGGCCTTCAGTGAGTGCCTGGAGAGCACTCCGCAGTCACCCACGTCGGCCCTGCGCGGCTGGTGAACGTACCGTGGAGGCCTGTGCACAGCGGGAACGTTAGAGCCTGGAAACCTCCTTGGGTTGGAGTCCAGCCTCCACCCCTGCTGGCCTGGGTTCTCAGGAAGATGGCCTCACTGCAGGTGGCCTAATGCTCCCGAGCCTCAGTCTCCTCACGTGCGGTGTGGGCACGGTAGGCACACAGTGAGTGAGCAGATTACCTGGCAGAGGTAGCAGCTCCAGAATCACACCAAGGCTGTTGGGGTGCCTCTCTCGGTTGGCACTCACCTTTGGACAGCTAAGCCTGCCCGGGAGCCAGCCAGTCTGTGGCAGGGCAGGGTCAGAGCTGGGCCCATCCTGAGCCTGTGATCTGGAGGGCGAGGGCAGGGGCTCCTTCCTGGTCCGTGTGCTTGCCGTGGGGAGCCTCGGTGCTCCTGCAGCCTCCTGGGCAGCTGGGGAGCAAGCTCACGCTCAGACTGCTTGCAGGTGGGGAAGCCGAAGGCTGCACTTGGAAGGCGAGGGAAAGACTTAATTCACTTGCTCAGGGTCAGGTGCAGCCAGGCGTGGCAGCTCCTAGCTTACCAGCAAAGTGCCACAGCTGCCCGGAGGAAGGGGGATGGGAGCGTTTGTCAGGTGTTATCCTGGGGAGCAGAATTGTGTGGACGCTTCAGGAACCAGGGTGGAAAGCAGCCAAATGTGTTCCCTTGACCTGAGGAGGTTATCTGCCTCTGAAAGCCAGAGTGGGAGCCAAACACTTTTTGGCAAGAAAAACCCAAAGTTATTACTTTTTTTCTTTGTGGCACTAAAATTTGAATCCAGGACTTTCTTGATTAGCTACATACATTATTATTTATTTATTTATTTTGGTGGTGGGGTACCAGGTATTGAACTCAGGGCCTAGTGATTGCCAGGCAGGCGCTGTGCTGCTGAGCTACATCCTTGGCCCCACCCTCTGTAAATTTAGTATTATATTTTTTAAGGTAAGTTGCCTGTGCTGGGCTTGAATTGGGATTCTCCTGCCTCAGCCTCCTGTGTGCTGGCATTACAATCGTGAGCTACCATGCCCAGCTTCCTGGCTTTAAAATTCTTTTTTTTTTTTTTTTTTTTGTGGCACCGGGCATTGAACTCACAACCTCATGCCTGCCAGAACAGGCGCCTAAGGCACTGAGCCAAACCCCCAGCCCTGGTTTTTTGAGGCAGGGTCGCACTGTGTAGCCCAGGCCGGGCTTGCACTCGCGTTGTAGCCCAAGCCGGCCTCGAACTCACAACGCTCCTCCTACCTCAGCCTCCCGAGTGCTGGGATTAAAGGCATGTGCCACCACGCCTGGCTCCTGGCTTTAAAATTCTTAACAGATCAAAAATAATTCTAAAAATTTTATAGTATTTTCAAGATTTAAGCTTTATATTTAATCTTTATTGAAAGTTGACCTTTCACCTGAATTGAAGTAAAGGTTTCCCTGTAGTCCCTGTACTTGGGAGCTGAGGTAGGAGGATCTTGTGGAGTTTGAAGCCAGCCTGTGCTATGTAGTGAGTTGAAGGCCAGCCTGAACTACATAGTGAGGCCCTATTTTAAAAACCAAAACAAACAAACAAACAAACAAACAAAAAAAGAAGTGAAGGTGTTACTTTTCCCAGCCCGGAGGTAGTAAGAAGTAAGCCTGATTATTCATGGGAGAGTGCGTGACTGTTACCAAGCTGTGAGGGGAAAGTAAACTAGAAAGACCCTCCACCTGTGTGAGGGGAGGTGTTACCCATCTTACCAGAAAAAACAGAAGACATTTTATGTATTTATTTATTTTTTTGACACAGGGTCTATATAGTCCAGGCTGGCCTTGAACTTACTATGCAGCCTGTACTGGCCTTCAACTCATAGTAACCCTCCTGCCTCTGCCTCCCGAGTGCCAGGATTACAGGTGTCTGCCACCATGCCCGACTTGAGAAGAGATGTTTTTATTGAATTTTTTATTTTGGGGGGAGGAATGTCTTTTTTTCCTCCCTTTCAGAATGTGTCAAGTGGAAGATTTGCCATTTAACAAGTGGGGAGTGGGGCTGTTTATTAGCAGTCGGGCAGATGCTGTGACCCACACTCTTTATTCCCTGAGAAGCTTTGAATAGGCTGATCTGTAGACTTACAACAGGAAGGTAAAGCCGGGTATTGTGGTACATGCCTGAAATCCAGCGCTGTGGGAGGCTGAGGCAGGAGGATATCAAGTTTGAGCCAGCCTGGTCAATTTAGTGATTTAGAGAGTCTGACCCCCCTCCCCGACCAAGGAGGAAAAAACAGTTAAACTAGACTGGGCTTGTAGTTCAGTGAGAAGGCTCTGGGTTCCATCCCTAGTACCAAAATAGAAAAAAAAAAAAAAAAGTTTCCCTGCCCCAAATAAAACAAAAGGGCTGGCAGCAGATAGATTTTCTTCCAGTAGATTTTAAATTTTTCTTCTAATTCTTTAATTAATTAATAGAAGACACAGCTCATTTGCTAACTTTTTGGTGACTTAACGTTGATCTAAACGAGGTGGGGACGTTTTTTGTAAACCATGTGTAGGCACAAAAGAGATATTCCTTGCCAGCGAGTGACACAGGCAGATGGAGACCCTGGGAGATGCACTTCCGGTTCACAAGACTTCTGAGCAGTTCATGCTTAACCCTTTAGGGAGGTGACAGTGCCCAGCCCTGCAATAGCAGGACGTGGTCGGGGCCACCTGGTACTGGCTCTGAACGGGACGTGCCTGGCTGCAGGCAGGCAGAGCTCCACACGCTGGCGCTGCCCAGGCACTCAGCCTGTGGAGCTGGGGTTGTTACCGGGGATGTTTAAGACAAAACAGGCACACACTGACCAGGCGGGCTGCGTTAGAGGGTGGTGTTTCAGGGACCTATGGAGAGGGG
Organism: Dasyprocta punctata; assembly: GCA_004363535.1. Taxonomy (NCBI): domain Eukaryota; kingdom Metazoa; phylum Chordata; class Mammalia; order Rodentia; family Dasyproctidae; genus Dasyprocta; species Dasyprocta punctata. The sequence goes on along the minus strand of RJWM01005800.1, from coordinate 73,573 downwards.
TGCGTGTGTGTGTGTGTGTGTGTGTAGTGCCTGGGGTTGAACCCTGGGCTAGCTCCGAGCGTGCTAGGTAAGACTTTCCCAGACTTTAGGGGACAGTGGCACTGACTCCTCATTTAGTGTGAAAATGTTGTGAATTAAAAGTTATACTTGTAGCAGCTGAAACACGTTGGCAGTATTACATTTTTCATAAAACATTGCTGTAAGCCTCCCATTAGCTATTTTCTGGTCCTTGAAAAGGTATCAAATCTAAGCCAGGCGTGGTGGTGTGCGCCTTTAATCCCAGCACTCCGGAGGCTGAGGTAGGCGGAGCGTTGTGAGTTCAAGGCCGCCTTGGGCTACAACTCGAGCGCAAGGCTGGCCTGAGCTACACAGGGCGACCCTGTCTCAAAAAACTGGGGCGGGGAGTTTGGCTCAGTGGCTCAAGCGCCTGTCTGGCAGGCGCAAGGCTGTGAGTTTGATCCCTGGTGCCGCAAAACAAAAGAAAACAAAGTATCAAATCTATCAAAGTAGTAATGAAATAAAATTCACATCTAGATTAACCTTTTCCTCTGGTTTCTGAATCACTGCTTTGTAATCTCACTGTGTGAGCTTGCATTTGGAGTGAAGTAGATACCTTTGAAACAACACATTTAGAGATTGTGAGTATATTGTGCATAAATTCAGTGATAACAGTTTTAGACTTGAAAGTATTAAAAATGCAAAGTATGGGAAGCAAAGCCAGGCGTGGTGGTGTGTGCCTGTAATCCCAGCACTCTGGAGGCTGATATGGGAGATTGCAAGTTTGAGGCCAGCGTGGGTGATGAGCAGGACTCTGGCTCAAGATGTCACGAACTGAGATGTGGCTTAATGGTGACTGCTTGCCTGGCACGCCCAAGTCCTAGGTTCAATCCCCAGTGTTGGGGGGAAAACAATCACCTAGTGTGGGTTTTTTTTTTAATTTTAAAAATTTATTTATTTTTTGGTACCCGGGATTGAACTCAGAACCTTGCACTTACCAATCAAGCGCTTGAACCGCAGAGCTAAACCCCCGGCCCCCTAACGTGTGTTTAAATGTGAGATCCTCCTACTTCAGCCTCCCCGAGTACTGGGATTAGAGGCATACAGCATCACTCCTGGCTATCTGGGGGAGGATGGTTTGAGATAGGACCTCACTGTGTTGTCTAGGCTGGACATGAACTCACTGTGTAGCTGAGGCAAGCCTCAAACTCATGATCCTCTAGTCTTAGCCTCCTGAGTGTTGGGACAGCAAGCGTGTCCTGTCACACCTGGCTCTCAGCTTTTTTTAGTGTAAGTTTTATTTTAAGACCAGTTACCCGGGCAGGCTAAAAAACTGGGACCCTCCTGTCTTAGCCTCCTAGCAGCTGGGATTACAGGTATGTGCAACTGCACTGGGCATTTTTTTTCCTCCTCTTTATTAGTATGTATTTGTGATACATAGTAATTACATTTGCGCTGCGGGGGAGGGGTTTGTCCTTTTGGAGAGCCTCTTGGAACCCAAGTAGTACCCTGGCATCCCTGATGGTAGTGATCTCAAACTTGGTGAAAGCTTGCCTGACTAGGGCTGCTTTGCCTGTGAACCTGAGCTTGTATTTGACTGCTCATTTTGTGTTCTTTGGAGGAGAAAGAGCTGGAGTTTACAATGTTTTGTTCACTTGCGCAGTGCTGGAGATACCACCCTGGGCCTGGCCCACACCAAGCAGGCGCTGGGGTCGGTGCCTGAGCTCACAGGTGCAGGGAGAGTCTGCCCTCAGCCCTTCTATGAGTCCCACACGCCCTGTCCTCCGGTGTAGCTCCTCCAGCCTTCCTCTGCCACTCTGGGGGCGGGGGAGGCCGGAGCCGCCCCGGGGCAGGGCGGGCTGGGCCATGGGGATTTAGCTCAGGCTAGAGCCCTGGGTTCAGTTCCCAGCAGCCAGAAGGGCACCACCACAGAGGTGCCTGGAGCCTGCCCAGAGAGGGGACAGCCCTTTCCTCCACAATTTCTCAGCACCCACCTCCCCCTGCCCCGGTATTGGGGAATCAAACCCAGGGGTGCTCTTCTACTGAGCTACATGCCTAGCGCCTTTTCATTTTTTATTTTGAGATAGGGTCTTACTAAATTGTCCAGGCGGGGCTTGAATTTGTGATCCTCTTGACGTAGCGCCCTGCAGTGGTGGGATTAGAGGTGTGGGCCTCCGTGCTTCTTATGAATGAATTCTCTGCATTGCCATCACTATTTCTTTGGCCCCAGCACCGGCTTCTGGAGTATGTGCCTGCAGGCTCATGGGCCTTTAAAGCCCTTGAGTTGCATGGTCTGTTAAACATTTTTGTTGCAACAGTGTTTATTACATTAAGGCATTTTAAATTTTGTCTGTCAGAAAGTTCAAGGAAACACATAGGTGGAGCATTGTGAGTTCGAGGCTGGCTTGGACTACAATGTGAGCGCAAGGCCAGCCTGAACTACATAGTGCGACCCTGTCTCAAAAAACTAGGGCTGGGAGTTTGGCCCAGCGGCTTACACACCTCCCTGACAGGTGTGAGATTGTGAGTTCAATCACCAGTGCCACAAAAAAAAAAAAAAAGAAAGTTCAAGGAAATTGTCTCATTGAAAAGTACAGTAAGCTGGGTGTGGTGGCACACACCTCTAATCCCAGCACCTGGAAGGCTGAGGCAGAGGATCACCAAGAGTTGGAGGCCAGCCTGGGCTACATAGTGAGAGCCTGTCTCAAAAAAAAAAAAAAAAAAAAAAAAAAAGTACAATACACTGAACATACAGTAGGTGATGCTATTCCTTTTAATTTTCACAGTACTGAGGAGCCTTGGACCAGTCTGCTATAAAAGGAGACAAGCCAGGTATGGTGGCACAGGCCTTTAATCTCAGCACTGGGGAGGCCGAGGTAGGAGATCTTTGTGAGTTTGAGACCAGCCTGGGCTACAAAGTGAGTTCAAGGCCAGCCTGACCTGCATAGTGAGACCCTGTCTCAAAAAATAGGGCCAGGGATTTAGCTCAGTGGCGTAAGTGCCTGCCTGGCAGGTGCGAAGCTGTAAGTTCAATCCCCGGTACCAAAAAACAAACAAGCAAACAAAAAACCTGATATTTGGCCCAGTTCTTTTTTTTCTTTATTCCTTTGGTACTTGGAATCAAACTCAGGACCTGGCACCTGCCAGGCAGAAGGAGCTGCACCGCTGAGCTACAGCCCCGGCCCAGGACCAGTTCTTTTTTTCAGTCCCTTGGTTGTATAGGAAAAGGCTCAGATGGTATTTAAAAGTTGACTTGAGTTTATTTGAAAGACAGACTGTTTTGCAGTGGTTAGGGTCTAAAGAGGCCTGGCTGTTAGCAAAGGTTTGCGCTAAGAATGATACGAAGTTTAAGATGAATTTGGAAGAGAATTTGGTTTAAATAGCAGAAATGTGTGTTGTGTGGGTATTTTTTTTTTTTTTCAGTTGGGGACCAAACCCAGGCCTGTATAGGCCAGGCCTGGGCTCCACCGCCGAGCTCCACCCCAGCCTTACTGTTAACAGCTTGGTAGGGCAGAAGGAAAACCGAGACACACAGTGCTAGCCCAAGTTGTTTCCTTCAGCATAAGAATGGCATCTGCAGGTGATTGCATCATATTTCATAATCAGCAGCTGAACTATTTCTGTGGAGCCCAGTACTAGGCATCCCGGCAGGAAGGTCTTTTTTAAATCGAAGCATCTAAACCTAAGCAGGGACCTCAGCCAGGTCTGGGTTCTCTGTCACATGAACCTTCCACATACCCAGTCCTTTCTTCCTAGTGCGGAAACGACCCCAGTCCCCACAGCGGGAGAAGTTGGCACCGCCCGCTGAGCAGCCCACCTGCCTCCCGTGCCCGCCTCAGTCACAGGGGCGTGGCACTAGTATGTCACAGCCGATGCCTCGCTCTGAAACAGGGTGGCTCATCACCTCGGTGACTCACCCAGGGCTTGGCAGCCCAGACTCTGAACCCCTGCGTTTACCCGGCGCAGGTCTCCCACCCGGCCACACTTGGCTCTGTTTGCAGTTCATTCAGCTGGCATTAATCAAGACTCAGGCGAGGACCGGGAGGTCGTCTTTTGCTTGTGTTACCTTCTACATCACCGATGACGAAGCAGCTCTTAAACACACACCTGCTGCTTGACAGGGAGGCTGCTAGGTTTTTGCTCTGACTTATCCTGCACACAGGAGCCGGAACCTCCGAATTCCTACACCAGCCCACTTGTTTGAGGATCAGAATGTTCATCTGGTGTTTGAATATGAACTTTTTTTTTGCGCCTGCCAGACAGGCACTTAAGACACTGAGCCAAACTCCCAGCCCTCGTTTTTTGAGGCAGGGTTGCATTACGTAGCTTAGGCTGGTCTTGCACTCACGTTGTAGCCCAAGCCAGCCTCGAACTCACAACGCTCCTCCTACCTCAGCCTCCCTAGTGCTGGGATTAAAGGCGTGCGCCACCACACCCTGCTTGAATATGAACATTTGAATTTCTTTGTAGCACAGCAAGTTGTGAGAAAATCGTGTCAAAGGATTAGGGGTGGTACTTTTTATTTTGTATCATTTCTAGGTTGAGGATTGCTTCTCTATTAGCCCAGTGCAGGTTGTGTCAGATGTTGCCTTAGGAAGGTGGGAGGTGTGTGTGTGTGTGTAGGTGGTGGAATCGATGATAAGTTGCCAGTCGTGTGTGGAACTGACAGGATTAAAAAGGGCTATGGAACTTCCTGTTTGGGAGGGGCCATAGTAACAGAAAAAATTTGTAAAACTTGCTCTCCATGAACTGTCTTTCAAGTCTGGGGTGAGTGCTCAGTCATGAATTGGAATCACACTGATTCTCCTTTTCCAAACAAACTACAATATGAAACGCTAACGTATGTTGCAAGTGGTAAAGTTATGTTTGGTGAAACTTTTGTTTTTGTATAACTGGTGACAGGGCCTTTGGATTAAACTGCACATCCACCTCGCCCCCTTTTATTTATTATTTTCCTTTGAGGTAGGGGCTCACTAAGCTGCCCGGGATGTCCTGGAACTTTGGATCCTCCTGCCTCAGCCTACCCAGCTACTGGAATTAAATAAAGGTGTGCATCATCACGCCCCACTTTGATGTAACTTTTATTTCACGTGTATGTATGCACACATTGGCATGTAATGAAAAACCGAGACACGGCTTTTCTGCGTCCTGGCGTCGCACGGCGCAGTGTTCACCGTCGGCAAGGAAAGGGAGAGCGCCTTCCCTGACTCCTCAGGGCTGAGAGTCTTCGTGATCCCCTATCTCCATGAACTTCGTATTTTCCTTGTTGGAACGGCTCCGCGGCCTGCGCCTAACTTCTTCCCCAAGCCTGTGCCTTTGGGTCGGCCGTTCCGGTGTCCTGGCCGGAAGGAGGCCGGCTGAGCCGCTCGGAGGGCGCCGGGTGGGCTCTGTCCTAGACCCGCGTTCTCCGAGCCAGCTACGGAGCCCTGCAGGGCTCGAGGCCCAGGTTCTGGCCGGGGTTCCGCGTGGTGACCCCGCGGCGGCGGGAGCGCTGCAGGCGGCCCCGGGCCCGGCCCGCGAGGTCAGCAGAGAGCGCGCCCGCCGTGAGTCACCCAGGGCGCGGCAGTCCTGCGGCCCGGAGCCGGCGCCGACCCTCGGCCTGCGGAGGGCGCGGGCCTCGGCTGAGAGGCGGGCGCCGCGGCCGTGGGAGAGCGTGCGAGGAAGGGCGGAGCCGGCGCGGCGAGCACGCCCCGCAGCCCCCTCCCTCCGTGGAAAGACCACGCCCCCAACAGAACTCCGCCCTCCGCACCCTGGAGCCCCGCCCACCTGCCCCTCCCCCAAGAGGCCCCGCCCCCAGTCGGGCCCCGCCCAGCCGGGCGCGGGCGGGCGGCGTCGCCTTTAAGAGCTCCCCGGTGTTTTGGGGGCCGCGGGCCGGGCGCGCTGACCTGGTGCGCATGTCCCGGGCGGTGACGCCGGCGCCGGGCTCCATGTGTGCGGCCGAGGGGCGCATTATCTGGCCGGCGGCGCGGGAGGGCGGGCGGACCGGTGGAGCGAGCGCCGCGGGCCCGGGCGTCCCCACCGGCGGAGCGAGCGCGCGCGGCCCGGCGCCCCCAGCCCTCCCGCCGCCCGGCCCCGCGGGCGGCCCCGGCCCCGGCCCCCGAGCGCGCGCGCTGCCCTAGGGCCCGGCGGCCCGGCCCGGTAAGTTCGCGACCAAACTTGGCGGGGCGCGGGCCCGGGGCGGGGACCCGCGCGAGCGCCGAAAAGTGCGAGCGAACGAGTTCTACTCCTGGGTCCCGCGGCGCCTTCCCCGCGCTGCCTGGAAAGTTCCCCGCGCCTCCGCCGCCGCCGGGCACGTGGGGGCCTGGCGGGCGGGGGTCCCGGAAAGTCGCGGCGTCACCCCGCTTTTTCCTGCGCTTCCTCCGGGGTCCGGGGGAGGCCCGGCCGGGAGGCACCGTTTCTGAGCACCCGGCGAGGGGCGGGCGCACGTGGGCGCGCGGGCCGGGGTCCCGGGCTGGGGGGTGCCCGGCGGGCGGGGCTGCGGCGCTGAACCCCGCGGCGGCAGTGGCGGCGGCGGCAGATCCCGTGTCAGAATAAGAGTCCCCGCGTGCCCACGCCTGCAGGGCTGGCCCTCCCCCCGCCCTTCCCCCACTCGCGCCCTTCCTGCTTGACCCCCGGGAGCGGCGGGACCCTTCCCCCTCTCTGGGCGCCAGCCTTTCCCCAAGGCCCTGCACTTTAAATTTACCTCCTCATGTGGGAGGTGGCTCTATTGATTTCTTTTTTCCCCACCTAGAATGGGTTGGCATCAGTGACTAGACAGCAGCAGCTGGCCTTTTAAAGGGATTATTGCCAAGAATCGGAATTGATCACTTCAACAAGGAAGGGCTTATGGGCAGAGCCTCCGCTGCAGCCGGACACTCGGGGACCTGGAAATGAATGGAAGCCTCTCCCTGAGGGGCTGCGTGACAACCCTGGGGTGCATGTTTCTGCTCTGCCCTGAGAATTTCTGCCGAGGCTGCTTCACTTTGTGTCACTGGCTGTGCATCTTGTGTGTAGTTCTTCCTTATCTTAAGCGCTGTGGATTCTTTGGAGCAAGTCTGGGTGAGTCACCTGAGCCTTGAATTTTCTTTCTTCCTCCCCTCTTTGCTTCTTTCAGTTTTCTTGGAACCCCAGCGCCTGCTCCATGTCTGTTCTGTGTGCCTGTCCGCACAGTGACACCTCCTGGCTGTGGTCGCTGGGGTGGGACAGACAGTCCTCTGTGCAGCAGTCGCCTGGCCTGGGACGCGTCCCGGCCGGCAGTGGGCTTTTCTTGTGCAGTTACCAGTTCTCTTTCTCTTCAGCTAGGTTACAGGAAGTTCTGTTTGATGGCCACAGTTGGTTCAGGTACTGTCAGGATAGCAGCTCACTGGCCCTGACCCTAAGCGGTGAAGGAAGGTGCACAACTGGGGCTGTCCTCGGTGTGAGTGCCTACTGTGTGCCAGTGCTTGCTTCTGTGCCAATTTGGTGTCTGTAACAATCCCATGACATCAGGGTCCCACCCCACTTGACAGGTGGGTAGTTGGGTCTCCAGGAGGCCAGCTGCTAGTGGAGGGTCAGACCCAGGCCGGCAGGGGACCAGAGCCCCAGGATGTGCTGTTGGAAGGTTCAGCCCGTGAGGAGTTTCCTGGGGTACTGGAGCTTGAGCAGTGTTCTTGAGCAGACTCCCAGGCTCCTCTGTGTGGAGGTGGGGGAACCTGGCATTCAGGGACGTGGTCCAGTCTGGCCTGGTCTTCTGAGAGCCCAGTCACCAGCTGGCCTGTGAGCAGGGAGCCCCCGGGTGGTTTCTTTGCGTTTTGCCTGCTCAACCTGGGACTTAAGAAAAGTTGACCGTTTTTTAGAGCCAGCAGTTCAGAGTGTGAGAATTTTGAGAGTGACTTCCCATACTCGCTTGTCCCTTACTGATCCCTCCTTCGCATGTGGTGTCTTTTGTTCCTTACTTAGTCCCCAGCTTCTGAAGCTGGTTTCATCTTGGAAGTGGTGAGAAAGTGAGGTTTGTCTTTTACTGATTTGGGTGCATTGTTATTTCCACTTGGACAACATCTTTTTATTTATTTAATATTTATTTATATACTTATTTATTTTAGGACAGTGTGTCACTTTGTAGGTCAGGCTGGCTTTGAACTCACTATGTAGCCTAGGCCTGGTCTTATAGTGATCCTCCTGCCTCAGCCTCCCAAATGCTGCGATTACAGGAATTTAATGTGCCACCATGACCAGTGACATAATTTTTTTAAATGTCATCTCTATTAATGCAGTATCATTTGGGAGATCTGTGATCTTTTATATCTTGATAGTGAGGGGAGAAAATTGCTACTGTTGGAAACAAAAAATCCTGGAAGGATTTGTACCAAAATGTCAATAAAAATCTCTGAATTAGGATTACCAGTTCCTCACTCCCCACCCCCACCTCTTTGAAAGAAAATTTTTTGGTATCTCTATTTTCTGAATTTTTTTAAAAGTAAGGAGTACTTCATTTGAGTAACACAACATTTTAAAGCTCCAATTCTCAACCCTTTAGTAGCCCTTTGACTTGTTTTGCATCATTTATTTTGTGAATTTCTGGCATTGCTAGTAGTGATTTGTAGATCGATTTATTCAATGCATATCGGCGTGCATACTGTGCCTCCAGCACTGTGCTGGGGATCCCTGCTCGGTGGAGTTTACGGTGAGATTAGTAGGCAAAGAATAGTAATTAATCTCATACACGTGGCGAAACTGACAGCGGCCAAGGAGAGAAGGGCACCCCGACCTCAACCTAGGGAGCCCACGGGCCCTTTCTCCTGTGGGGTCAGGTGGGTGGGGTGAGTAGGTCCAGAGAAAGAGCATCTCTAGCTAGAGTGCGTGCACTGAGGGAAGGTGGGAGAGCAGCGGGCGTGGGGGCTGGACGGACAGGTGCGGGAGGGCCTGGGGCTGAGTGCTGTCTAGGGTTTCTCCTGAGAACACTGGCACCGCGAGACGAGTGAAGGGAGGGCTAGGGCTGGGGCTGGCCCAGAAAGCCACAGCAGCCAGCCAGGCCCTCTGGGTTTCAGTTAGCAGAGGGCTGAAGTGTGCGTCTCAAGGGTGTGAGTGGGAAGGCGGCGAAGCCACTGGAAATGTTGGCTTTTCCTCGTGTTTGTTCTCTTGGGAGGACATTCAGGATGACCTGCAGAGCCTTGGAGTGGGTGTGTCACCACCTCATTGTGAATGCAGCCCCAGGACCTCAGTGTGCGAGTGTGGGCCCCCAACGCTGGCCCAGAGAGGTGGCAGCCTGCACGCCGGGGGTGGGGTGGGGGGAGTTCAGTACCAGCGGAGCCCTGTACCCTAGACCGGTGATGGCGAACCCTTCAGAGCTCTCGGTGATAACCAGCAGCCCGCGGTGGCATGCGTGCCGTGGGTTTGCCACCACTACCCTAGACGTTTCTCCGCCCTGCCAATTGAGTTAATTTATGCTCACCATAGCAGATGAGGAAGATTGTGAAACAGGCTGTAGGTGAAGCAGCTGGCTGGGTAATTGAACATCACTGGGGTTCCCTCCCCACCTGACAGGTTGGGAAGTGCTGAGGAGCCGGAAGGACGAGTCGTCAGAGCCCACACTAGGGCTCCCTGAGCTGTGCTGCCTCCGGGGTGCGGCCCAGGGTTCAGGTGGATGCTCTGGGGTGACCGGAGCTGTTGAGGTGTGTGAGCCCGCTGGCCTCCCCCACTGCCCCGCCGTCCTGCCAGGTGAGGAAACTTGTTCTGTGCGCTCACTGGGGAGCTGCCTCTCTGAATTGAATTAGACAGGCAGCCTGGTAAGGTTGGTGTAAGAAAGTCAGGGGTCTTGAAGGGATCACAGCGAGACAGAAGTGGTGTTCTCAGAAGCAAGCACCGCAGGGGACAGATTCTGCCCGCCTGTGGATTCCCAGGGGCGCGATTCAGGACTTTGCCGAGATTGTCAGATTCCGGGCTCGCCCCTCCCCCGCCCCGCGCTTTCCAGGTTGTATTTGTGACCTCTTTTTGTCTGATGAAAATGTAGGTTAGTCTTTTAGAAGACAAAGGAATTTATTCCAATAGAATAGCTGAAGGGAGCCTCAGGAAGTGACTGGGAATCCTCCGAAACCCTCCGGGGGAGGGAGAGGGCCGGGGAGAGCGGCTCGCGTGCGGTGCCGGCCCCTTGCAGCTTCTTCCGGCACGGCGGCTCCCACCCTGCCCTCTCCAGCCACGCTTCCCAGGTGAGCTCGGCAGGGACTTGCCTTCCCGGCTGACTCCCGTTCTCAGGGACTGTCAGGGCTCTGAGAAGTACAGAAGCTGCCTCTGAGACAGGACAGGGAGGACGCGCTGGCAGCAGGTGGGCAGTGCCTCCTCAGAGGGGTGGCTGCAGCAGGTCGAGGTGGGGCCTTAGGGCGCAGAGGCTGCTACCTCCCTCAGAGACCGCGAGGCCAGCGGCTGCTGGGGGAGGGGGGCCATCACATGGCCACGTCTCCCAGTCTCCCACGTGGAGTTGGAGGGAAAGTGCCTGTAGGAAGCATTTGTGGAGAAAAGGCTGGGCCTTTCTCCCTGCGGCTCCGCCCCGCCTGTCCTGCGGCTCAGTTCTTTTGGTTTGAACCTGGAAACTTGACTCGGTCTAGAAGAGGTGGTGTCTTTGAGCACACTTTGAGAATATAGCTGGCTGGGTGCAGCAGCACAGGCCTGTAATCCCAGTACTCTGGGATGCCGAGGCAGGAAGGAAGATGACAAGTTTGGGTTTAGCCTGGGCAACCTAGTGACTTTGAGACACCCTGTCTCAAAAAATTAGGAATGTTTGGGGGTGTGGCTCTGTGTGAACGCCCTGGGTTCAGTCCTTCAGACTGCAAAAAAAGAATACTGCTGCATTATAGTGGCAGAACAGCCCCGCTGTGCCGGGGGCAACTCCAAGTCCAGTGCCACCTGCTGGTTGCCTAGGTTGACCTGAGCAGCGGATCCCTGGAGTGGCGTCTTTGTTGGCCTTGGCTTGGCCTCTCCCTGGCTGTGAACGCTGGTGACTGGACCTGCTGACTGTGCCTTTTGGTTTCTGTTTCTGTGAGCTGGTGGTGTTAGCTGTCTCTACTCTGAGACTGTGGGGGGCACCCCAGTGCCAAGTGTGAGTGTGTGGGTGCTGCACTGCCTGTGTGGGGCGCTCCCCTCTTATAGGGCACACTGTCCCTCTCTGCTCTGTGTTCTGTAGGCAGAGCTCCCTGGGTCCCCTTGCTGCTGGTGCTGCAGGTGGGACTTGGGTCCAGCCTTGGTGATTTCCAACTTCGGTCTGGGAGCCTCCCCACTGACACTGACCCTGACACTGGGCTCACAGTGCTTACAGAGACAGGCATCCCAGCTGAGGGAGCCTCTGTCTTCCTCACAAGGTGGGGAGCCGTTTGCCAACAGATCTGTCCTGGATCCTGCCCTCGGGAGCAGGCACAGGAGGAGGCTGTGGACGGTGTGCACAGTGGCTCCCAGGAGAGCCGACTGCCTTCTCGACGGAGCTTTCCAGCTGGCTTGGGAGGGTCGGACAGATTTGGCTTTGTCCTGAGTGCTCATGGGTGTTTCCATCTGGCCTTGGGCCGGTCACCTGGGCCCTCGGGCCCTGTTTCCTCTGTTGCTGTGCACAGTATCTCTGAGCTCACAGGACAGCCGTGGACAGCGGGGAAGTGTCGGCAAGCAGCTGGGGCTCTCAGCCTCCGCTGCCTAGTGCAGCGCGGAGCCAGCACTCTCCTTCCCTCCCCTCTCTTCCTCTCCCCTCCCCTCCCCTCCCCACACAACCACCCTGGCCTCCCGCACTCCCACACCAAACTCATCATGGGCAGTGAGGAGCCACCGCCAGCCACAGGGAGGGCTCAGAACTCACGCTGCGGACACTCACCCAGAAAGTCAGTCCGTTATCCAGGAGGAGATGGGAAATGCTGTGGCCTGCTTTGTATCCCGATTTAGCGTCCCCTCCCCTCCCAGCTGCTCTGTGCCCTGCGCCCTAGACTCAGGCTGCTGAATTGTGTTGAACACATCCTTAGTACCTCGGAAGGAGCAGATTTCAGGCCCTTGCTACTGTCACTTGAGTTTCCAGGTATGGATTTTTTCAGATTTTCATTTTCTTGTGTGTTTTGGGCAGGCTCATTGCTGGCAAGTCCTGAAAACTTCATTACCACCGCCTCCGCTTTCCAGGTGCCTGGTGCCCGGTGCCTGGTGCCCAGTTCCCAGTGGCCAATTGGGACCCCAGTGTGGCAGACTGTCATCCCGGCCTGGGGCTTCAGTGGAGTTGGGGAGGCCCACAGGGCCTGTGACATCCTCCAAATTTGTGTTCATTGATGGAACACCAGAACTCTATTTCCTCACTATATTCTGTTGTCTCAGGTAGTATTTTTGGACTTTTAAAAACAATTTCTTACTAACTGGGCTTGGTGGCACATATGTTTAATCCCAGCACTCGGGAGGCTGAGGCAGGAGGATCACTGTGAGTTGAGACCAGCATGGTCTACAAAGTAAGTTCAAGGCCAGCCTAAACTGCATAGTGAGACCCTGTCTCAAAAAATAGGGCCGGGCATTTAGCTCAGTGGCGTAAGCGTCTGCCTGGCAGTTATGAGGTTGTGAGTTCAATCTCTGGTACCAAAAAAAACCCCAAAAGCAAATTTCCTTTTCATTATATGTTTGTGATGTATAATAATTATATTCATCATAGGATTTTTGTCTTCCTATTTTTGTGGTCCTAGGGATTGAACCCAGAAGAACCTTTGCACTGAGCTATGTGTGTAGCCCATTTTATTTTATTTTACTTACTTGTTTATTCATCTTTTTAGTCAGATTTTATTGGTATACTTTAGATATGCATCATAATTTGTACCTGTACGCAGTATAACTTGTTTTTTTCCCATTGCCCATCCTCCCTTCAACCCCTGCTTCCCTCGTTTATGAAAGCTTTGTTTCTACTTTTTTCCTTCCTTTCTCACTCTTTACTTTTCCCTTCTTTCTTTTCCCTCCCCCTCCCTTGTTCCACTCCCATTTGAACATTTTCTTCCTGTTTCACAACACCCATTATACATTTTGGTCCTTATTTACACTTTTGGTTTCTCACACCAGAGAAACAATGCGGTATTTACATATGTGTCTGATTTATTTCACTTACCAGCGTGGTCTCAAGGTGCGTCCGTTTACCTCGGGATGTCCTCAGGCTTATCCTCCTTTAATCCAGCGCTTTTGATTTTGAGACCCAAGCCTTGCTAGGTCACTAAGTTGCCCAGGTGGGGGTTGAATTTTTGATCGTCCAGTTGTAGCCTCCCAGAGGTGGGATGACAGGTGGGTGCCACCGTGTCCAGCATCTGGGCTTTTCAAGGGGCAGTGGTGGCTTTTTCAGAGGACTCGTAGTCAGCTCCCGCCTCGGGGTTCTCGTCGACCCACTGCAGCCCGGAGAGCCTGCCAGCGTATTGGTATTTCCCTGACTCACGTGTTTGACAAACCAGTCTTCCCAGCCATTTGTATGTGGGGCTTCCGTCCCCTGCCTGCCCTCCCCAAACCTGTAGTGAAGTGTTTTTTTCTCTTTTTTTCTTTATGAAACAGTGTCTTTTTATGCAGTTGAGGCTGGCCTTGAACTCACTTTGTAGCCTGGGTTGGTCTCAAACTCCCAATGATCCTCCTGCCTCAGCCTCCCAAGTGCTGGGATTACAGGTATGCACCACCATGCCCAGCCAGAAGTTTTTTTTGTTTTTTAAATACGGGGTCTCACTGTGCATTTCAGCTGGCCTTGTACTTGCCTTTGTGTTAGCCTAGGCTGTTCTCAAACCTCCTGCCTCTGCTTCCTGAGTGCTGGGATGACAGGCATGCGCCATTCATGCCCGCCTGTAGTAAAGTGTTGTTGAGTCTTTTCGTCTGTTTCCAGCAGTACAAGAGACCTTGCCCGATGCTAAAGTTTGGGAAGGAGGTGGGAGCTTTGGGTGTCTCTCACGGTGTTAACGCGCTGAGTACGATTGCAGCCGTACGGTTTGTATTTGTCAGGCCGTAGCTGTTTTTGCTGGTTGGGCTGCGGACAGATCTAGAGTTCAGTGGGGCCTTGCTTTCTTGCGTGCGCTCTGGACTGCTGAGCTCGGCACCTGGCAGGTAGACTGTCCCGTGAGACCGAGAGCCCTTCCTGTCCCAGACTGGAAACTGAGGCATGAGCGGAAGTGGCCTGCCTGATGCTGACCTCAGAAACAGCAGGAATGTGGCGGTCTTCCCTCCCTCCGGGAGCCTCCCCACTCCTTCCGAGCTCCGTCACTGTCACGGAAATCTCCATGGCTTCTTTGCTTTGTTTCAGCTTCCTCACTGTTTCCCCGTCCACCGGCCAGTTTCCTTCCTTGGAGCCCTGCGGTCGTGGTGGCGTCTCCTGTGAGGTGGGCTGGGACACAGCGAGGGAGAACGGGCTCAAGGCTGCCTTGAGGAGGTGGCTTCAGCCGTGCCTCCATCAGGTGGGTGATGGTTTTCTTTCTTTTTTTTTTTTTTTTTTTTTTGGCGTCACCAGGGATCAAACTTGTAGCCTCACGCCTGCCAGACAGGTGCTTAAGCCACTGAGCCAAGCTCCCAGGCCTAGTTTTTTGAGGCAGGGTCACACTATGTAGCTCAGGCTGGCCTTGCGCTTGTGTTGTAGCCCAAGTGGGCCTTGAACTCACAATGCTCCGCCTACCTCAGCCTCCTGAGCGCTGGGATTAAAGGTGTGCGCCACCACGCCCGGCTGATGGTTTTCAATTTTGAGAGCATACAATGCTCTTCCCTGTCCATTATTTAAAAAGCAGCTTCACTTCACTTGGAAACGTCCTCAAGGTGACGTATGGGTGACCCTTTCAAGACGCACAGGAGCAGCTGGTGGGAACAGGAGGAGCAGAGCCCACCTCAGAGCCCACGCCGGCCCGGGGTTAGCCTGGCCTTTCCATTCTGTCCAGGCCGCTGGCCGCCAGCGCGTTGCCAGGGATCATTTTCCGCACGTCCTTTGTATCTGGAAGTGTCTCTCCGCAGTGTCGTGGGAACGCGTTTAGGGGTTGGATGGGCTGTGTTGAGAGGAAGGTGGTGGGGGTGATAGCTGGGTCTAGGAGGCCTGTAGGGAAGCCAGGATGGCTTGTGTCGCTGGGGAGTGTGAGGGCGGTTCTCCTTCCGAGGGCAGGCCAGGTGACCCCGCCAGGAAGGGAGGGTGGCACCTGCCCCCGCCCCGTGACGGGCAAGGTGATGAGAGCTCACTGGCTCTCGCCTTGTTTCATTGAACAAGGGAAGAGGAAAATTAAATTGCTCAGAAAAATGAGAGTACAGTACTCGCCTAGCACTCCTGAGGACCTGGGTTCAGCCCTGGACACCGGAAGGAAAGGGTGATCCGCACCTTGCAGGCCTCCCTGCTTGGGTGGGGTTATGTAGAGCGCAGGGCGTCCTTGTCCTGCCCCTTGCTCACATTACCCCTCTGAAGACCAGAGCGACCTGCTGCTGGCTGTGAGCTGCCCGAAGGAGTTCATTGGGTAGTTAGTTTCTGTTTTTTGGAGACAGGCTGGCCTCGAACTCACTATGTAGTCCAGGCTGCCGCGAACTCTCAGCCTCTGGAGTGCTGGAATGACAGGTGCGCGCCACTGTGCCTGGCATAAGTAGAGTCCCCTCACTGGTGGATGGGACGGTGACAAGGGTACAGAGAAGGCCTTACAGCCTCGTTGCCTTCCAGTGTGGCGGTCAGATGGGATTTTCATGTGCCATGCCGTGCTGTGAGGAGGATGGGCGTCTGCCCTCCACCCTGAGCGAGCGAGCGAGTGTTCTGGGGAGGGAGGGGTGTGTTGGTCCCTGGGCAAGTGCGGTTCCTGGGAGTCCCAAGGGGCAGGCGGCAGCCGGAGAGGTGCAGTGGCACTCCCCCTCCTGGGACGCGGGACTTGTGGAGGGACACCTGGGCCTTTCTCACTGATGCCGAAGACCTCACAGGAGACTTGTCTTTTTTGTTTTTTTGAGACAGGCTGACCTTGAACTCGGGGTGATCCTCCTGCCTTGGTCTTGCAGGGGCTGAGACCTTTTTACCGTTGGCCTGGAGAGCCTGCAAAGTCCTTGGAGTAGGGTGCATGGATTTGGATTGGGTGGGGAGGCAGTGGGGAGGAGAGGGCCATTGACGAAAGGCAGGCCTGAGCCGATCGGCCCTGACTCTGCCTGGCAGGGAGGAGTCAAAACGAGGGACAGGTGCCGGAGGCACTGCAGGAGGACGCGGTGGGATTAAGTGGACCCTCGGGGCTGAGGACAACTCGACTGTTGGTTTGACAACTGTTGAGTGCCTTCCGTGCTGGCCTTTGTCGAGCGCCTGGGTCCCGTGATGGGTGAGATGGGTCCTGGCTGCTGGCGTCTCGGGGCTCCAGGGGGAGGTGGGCTGGGCCGCGGCAAGGTGGGCAGCAGGGTGAGGGCTGCAGTGGGACACGGCCCCCACGGTTGCAGGTCTTCCGGGGAGAGGTGCCGAGT
Source organism: Dasyprocta punctata (assembly GCA_004363535.1). Lineage (NCBI taxonomy): Eukaryota > Metazoa > Chordata > Mammalia > Rodentia > Dasyproctidae > Dasyprocta > Dasyprocta punctata. The sequence goes on along the minus strand of RJWM01005800.1, from coordinate 57,199 downwards.
GGGAAGGGGTCAGGCAGGGACTGTGGGGGCCTCACGCCTGCGTGGGGCAGATCTGCTGTGGTCCTGTCAAGAGGGCTCAAGGTGGGGTGTAGCATTTGGTCTCTGTGTGACCCTTCAGCGGTCTGCAGTGTGTAGGCTTGGGTGAAAGTGTGATAAATTACAGTTGAACAAGTGACATATGTGAGGGACATGTCATGTAGGGAAAAGAAGTGGTGACGGACAGATGGAAGTTAGAGGGACGCAAGCTGGACCTTAGCCCGAGTGAGAGCTTTCCAGTAACTTGAGGGTCTGGAAGAAACTCGGTGATTCTTGAGCCCGGGGAACTGTTTGGAACCTGCATTTTCTAGCTCTTGAGGACTTTCCAGCTTGAAGTTTTAGACAGTTTTCCAGAAGGACTCCGGGCGATTAAGATACTTCTGGAATATCCACATGAAGTATTCTAACAGCTGCTGCTTGCTGGTTTGGAGAAGTTCTGTTGTTTCATGCATTGCTCAAATATTTTCAAATCCTTGCTCTTCTGGCCAAGTTTGGGGGGAAGACAGGTGGGTGTCCCACAGCCATGATGCTGGCTTTGGGAATGGTGGGGGGAGGGGTCACAGGAAAGAGGAGCCTGGGGGTTGGCATTTGGATAGAGGTGATTTTGAATCTGGCTGGTGACCACCAAGCCCTTGCTAGTGTCCTGGTGAGGGTTGAGAGTGCCGTTGGAGGACTCAGGTGCGAAGGGTGGGGTGTGCTGTTGAGGTGGAAGGAGGGGGCGCCCCAGCACTGCAACGCGCTGCAGTGTCTAAGCCGGTGGTCGCTGTGCTCGCGTCTAGTTGGAAAGGAAGGTGGAAGTCAGTGCTGGTTTTTGGCACAGGCCCGTTCCCTTGGCTTGTAGGCTGGCGGGTTGGGGCCCAGGAATGAGTTTTGTCAATGGACATAGGGGATTGGGTGTGCGCGTGGCACGCATGCAGGCTTTCAGTGCCTTTTACGAGAGGGAAGAGCGTGCCCCAGTCGAGGAATTTGCCCCGGGACAGTGCTGGGAGTTTCCTCAGGCCGGTAAGCTTTAAGGCACCTGGGGTCTTGGGTCTGTGCTGACCCAGTGCTTTGGGAGGACCCAGCCATCAGAGTTCGGTTGTCCCTGAGCCAGCGGCCCTGGGTCTGGATGCCCTCTGAGTTTGCTGAGTTTCTTGCCCTGTTACAGTGTTGGGGATGGAACCCAGGGCCTTGCCCATGGCAGCAAGGGTTCCCCCACTGAGCTGCACCCTGGCCAGGTTGCTTTATTAACCGGGTGGTCCTGGGTGATTGCCTCAGCTTCCCTTCGCTTTGCTCTTTTTATTGTTGTGTGTGAGTTCACAGAGCAGCTGCACCGTGGCGTTTTCACATGTGCAGGTAATGAGCTTTGACACGACTTTCCCCCACCACCCTCCCCGACCGCCCATATGTGAGGGGGGAAGCTCGAGAATTGTCCTTCTGAGTCTGGTCGACTTCACTTCCTGTGGCGCCCTCCTGCCCCATCCATCGCTGCCCGTAGTGTGGTCCCCATCTCTGTGGCCCAGGGTGGCCCCATGCGTGCATGCAGCGTGTTTTCTTGGTTCATCTGTGATGGCCCCGAGGCTGCATCCACCTCGGCCTTTTCGAGGAGTGCTGCGACCCGCGCCTGCCCTGTGTCCCTAGTCTCTGGCTTTGGTCCCCTGGGGTGTGTACCGAGGAGCAGGGCCGCTGGATCCCAGGCTAACACAGTTTTAGTGTTTTGGTTTCTGCCTGATTGTGCTAATTGATGTGGCTGCTAGTTTCTCCAGCATGCTTGCCGGGGTTCATCTGTTAGGTGGGGTTACAGTGGTAATTGCCCCTGTGAAGTGGGTGTGACGTGTGGTGACGGTGGCTCCTCCACACGGAGCTGGGCAGTCATGGCAGTGCTCCTGTGAACTGGGCAGCACCTCGAGAGCAGGGTGGGGGATGGTGGGAGTGCTGGGTTCTGCGGTTGGGAGGATACGTGAACCCAGGCGTGTGAGGTGCTGGTGCCTCACCTGTCCGCAAATAAAGAGCTCAGTCATTGTTAGCCAGTTACTTCTTTCCCTGCTGTAGTAGCATCTCTTGTCGATGTCCGAGATGACTCTTTTTGCCATCCCCAGTGTTTGGTAAGTGGCTTTCTGCTGTACCTGGGTGTCCAGCTGCAGCTTTCCCAGCGAAGGATGAAGCCTCCCCTTCCTGCCCCGCTGAAACTGACCAGCTCATAGCGGGAGACCTGGAGCTCCTGCCCCAGAAGATCACAGAGGAGCAGCCAGGCTCTTGGGGAGCGATTGGCAGAGCTTGGGGCTCAGGCTGATGACGTAGCGATGCATGGAGCCTGGGTCTGTGTGAGGTAGGCAGCCAGGGACAGCGGGGTGCAAGAGTCAAGGGGGAGAACCTCTAGGGCAGCTGAGGTGGCAGCACCCTAACCCATGCCCTGCCCCTCCTTCCCTCTGCTTTTGGGTTTCTTGAGACAGGGTGGTCTTAATGTAGCCCAGGCTGGCCTTGAACTCATGATCCTCCTGCTTCAGCCTCTCAGTGCTGGGATCACAGATGTGCGCTGCTGCACCTGTTGCCTCCTTCCCTCTTACAGCCGTCTGTCCCTTTGCCTGACCAGGTGGATTTCCAAAAGACATGTTGTCCGTGGTGGGGTGTCCAGCTGGGGCTGTGTTGCTGAGACCTGGGGTGAGACAGACCGTGTGACAGCTGCTAGGGAGTTGGTCACCCTCACCAGCCGTGCTCCTCTGGGGTGCTCCGTGTAACGTCTCAGAGCCCCTAGGAATGTGGAGGTCAGAGTTCTTTGCACGTGTGCGTGTCTGCGTGCATGTGTCTGCTCGTGTGTGTGCATGGTGGGCAGTGTGTTTGCTGCACCCTCTGGTGTAGGGCCCCATGGGTGCAGCCCCTCGGAGTGTGCAGGGGAAGAAAGGCCACTCCGTCCGTGCTGGATACAGGTTCTGGGTGGCAGATCCCTTTCATGGGTCCCCTGGCTTTTTCTGGGACTGAGTCTAATGCAAAGTTGGTGAGGGGACAGAGCAAGGCTTCATGGCCTTCACGTTTCTTCAGCCCCATTTTAAGGCAGACATTGGTGTGAAATTCGCATTGCACCTTGTAACACATCAGTTTTCGTACTAAAACTGTGCAGCAGCAGGGGAAGCTCCTATTTGCGTCAGAGCTGAATGGATCTCGAGGCCTCAGGGCTCCTCTGCCACTGCACCGCCTCCCTGCCGAGGGTGCCGTCCAGCCACCTCGTCCTCTCCACGCCAGAGAAGTCAGGGAGGGCCCCCCAGCCATCTCCTTACCCTGTCAGGCCTCAGGGAGGCTCTGCTTTCTCCATCCCAATCTCAGTTTACCATTTTTTTTTTCTTTTTTTTGTGGCACTGGGGAATCAAACTCACAACCTTGCACCTGCCAGACAGGTGCTTAAGCCACTGAGCCAAACTCCCAGCCCTCGTTTTTTGAGGCAGGGTCGCACTGTGTAGCTCAGGCCGGCCTTGCGCTCACGTTGTAGCCCAAGCCGGCCTCGAACTCACAACGCTCCTCCTACCTCAGCCTCCCGAGTGCTGGGATTAAAGGCGTGCGCCACCACGCCCGGCCTCGGTCTCAGTTTACCCTTTAAGGGCTGGTTGTGGTGGTGGTGAGGAGAGTTGGGGGGTTCTGTGAAACACCCCTGGGGAGCCCTTGCTTCCTGTCCTCACACTGTTCCTGTCTGAAAAGTTGTTAAGAAGTTAGGGAGTCTGTTCCCCTCCCTGTGTCTTTAATTCTTACTGATTGTGTGGCCTGAGGCGGGTAATGGTCCCCGTAGTCTCCTGGCCCGGCCGCCTTCCCGCTGTCCCCGCCGCGGCAGTCAGGCCTCTCCTCTCTGTTCTGTCGCAGGTTTGTGTGTGACCCCGGCCAAATCCGAGAATTCACCAGGTCGTGTCTGGCATACCTGCATCTGATACTAAGAGGCATCGACTCGTGCCCCTTCATAACCAAGGAGGCGTGATTGGCCGGGAGGTAGTGGGCTGCTGTGTATCAGGGAGGTGCTGCTCAGCTTGCCTCCATGCGAAACCTGGTGTCAGACTGGATTTTCAGAGTTGTGTGTTAGAGGTCATGCAAGTCACGTGGGCCAGGTGGGGACAAAGGGCCTGGACAGGCAGCCCCACTGAGGACTCTGCCATCCTCAGCTGGACGTGGTGGAGGTGCCTGGGCCGTTGGCGGGGGCTCCGGTCTGCTTCTGCGTGTGCCTTTGGTCAGAGCTCTACAGTAATACTTTTTATGCTGACTGTGCGAAGTAATCAGTCAGAAGAGACTGGGAGTGTGGCGCAGAGGTCAGGTACTGACTTAGTGTGTGTCAGGTTGGATTCCGTCTCCAGCACCCGTGGGGAAAAGTAAATAGGCATGGTGGTGCATGTCTGTTATTTTAGTGCTCTGGGAGGCTGAGGCAGGAGGATTGCAAGTTCCAATCCAATTTAGCAACTTAGCAAGACACTGTCTAAAAATGAAAAAGGGCTGGGGATCTACCACCAAAACAAAGCAAAAACAAAATAGATAAAATTGTCAGTTTCATTTTGGACATTATAATAAAAAGCTACTGTAACTTCCACTGTGGCTTTTGTTTGGATATCAGGACCTTGAAATTCTTTTCCCACAGGCCTAGTCTCCATAGACATAGAGTGGGGCAGACCAGGGATGAGGCTGTCTCTGCTTACTCTCGAAGAGCAACAAGGTTTCCTTTCTTCTACAAAGAAGTGTCCTGGGGGGTAAGATAGTGGCGCGGGAGGCTGTGGGGTTGTCAGTCTGGTTAGCGCCTTGCCCCGAGGGCATGTGTTTGGAGGCGCTGGTGGGGCAGAGGCCGGGTGGGCACAGCAGCTCCAGGCGTGCTGTGGTGTGGGCTTTGAGGGTGCTGCTCTTGGGGCGCTGGGGGGAGCTGGTGGTCTCCGCCTGCTCAGCAGACAGATGAGTGTTGGTGTCATGGCACCACAGTGGCCGTCCTGTCCATCTGGACTGGGTGCTCTCGGCAGTGGGGAGAAGGTGCTCCCCTGGGGATGTTGCCCCTGTCCCTGGCCCTGCCCTGGGGGCGCATGCACGGCCAGGGCCCAGGACCTCTCAGGTGAAGGAAGGCTCTTTTTCCCCTGGTGGAGGTGGCCTTTGTGTCAGGTAAGGTGTTGCTTCTTTGAGAACCCAGCAGTAGAAAGCCTGGAGTTTTTCTTGTTAGCATGAAATGAACAAAAGCCAGGAGCCGCAGCAGGGCTGCTGTGGCCGGCAGAGATTGGCCATGTGGCGGCCTCCTGGGAGGTGCCTCAGTGGGGGCGGAGCTGGCAGCTGTGGGAACCCCCACTGGTCTTGCCGTGGTGCCTTCAGCCTTTAAGGTTTTTGGTCCTCACCCTCTCGGACTCTCCTCCTCTCACCAGGCCTGGCCGCTCAGCTGGCCACTCCGGCTTCCCCTGCGAGTGTCATCCTGGAGGACCCCTCAGGCTTGGCAGTCGCCAGTCACACTGCGAGGGTCTTTCAGGGGAGGTGGCTGGCTTACCACGGCAAACCAGTGGGCGCCCCGGGCAGTCCGGTTCCTGCGGCTGCCCTCTCTTTCAGGAGTCCTTGCCTAGCATTTGCAGTCTGAAACGAACGCTTGGCAAGAAATGCCTGTCCTCTTGTGCAAGTCGGGTGCCTCTCACAGAGGCCCGGGCGTTTTCTTAGGAGGGCTTGGCTCTGTGGGGCTGGCTCCCCTGCTGAGATGAGTGGTGCGGTGCTCAGGACTCGGGAGTGGTGGTGGCCGATGACACTGTTTTTTCTTTTGGTGGCGTTGACTGGTGGGTGCTGTCTCTGGCTGGTTGTCAGGGGTTTCCCTTGTTCGGAGTTGAACACGACGGACACTCAGGACACCCCCCACCCCGTCCCGAGTGGGGCTGGAGCCGGCAGCCAGGCGAGTGACCGTGAGAGGCTGTGAGAGGAGGCTGAGACGGGGCGAGAGACCGTGGCTCGTGGCTGTGAGAGGAGGCTGAGCCGGGGTGAGGCAGGCCAAGCTGGAGGTTTTCGTGTGCTGCTGCTGTCTGAGCATGCAGAGCATTTCCAGTGCCTTCTGTGCAGCTTACTTGGGAAGAGGCGGCTCCGGGAGCAGATGGGGGCGGTGCTGGGCAGGGAGTGGGGGTTTGAGAGCCTGCTTGGGCGCTGTGGCAGGAACAGCCTGGGGATTCCTTCGGTGCAGACTTTGGCCCCAGAGGGTGAAGGTGATGCCTGTAGTGCTGTTGCCCTGAAGTCCTGCTGAGTGATTAGAGTACGGGGTCACACAGCTGGATCCAGCATGGATCTCATCAGCCAGTGGAGGCCCTGCCACGGTCACCACCCGACACAGCAGTAGTAGAATTTGGGTGGCAGGGGCTGGACGCTAGGGGAGGGCACAGGGAGCGGGTGCTTCATGGGACAGAGTCAGAGTGTCAGTTTCACACCGTCAGGTCTGGAGGCGGATGGAGGTGAGGGCTGCGCGCCAAGGGTGGATGTTTTGATGCTGCTGAACCGTACTGTTCAATGTGGTTAAGTTGTAATTTTTTTTTTTTTTTTGAGACAGGGTTTCGTTATGCAGTTCAGGCTGGCCTTGAACTTACTCGCAGTGATCCTCCTGCCTCAGCCTCCCGAGTGCTGGGATTACAGGCATGAGCCACCACCCAGCTAAGTTGTAAATTTTACATTATGTGCGTTTTACACTAAAACTGAACTTTTCTGAATTCAGAAGCACCCTGTATTCTTATGAGAGCGTCTCCTCTTTCTGCGTCTTGGCCAGGGAGGGGGCAGAGGTACTCGCGGTGGAGCTGATCTTGGCCAGGTGTGGAGGATTAGAAACAGGCCCGTGGTTCCAGAAGGCTCATTGTAACATCAGCTCGGGTGGAGTGCTGGTGTGCAGAGGTTCTGAGGGCTCTTCAGCACCAGGGGTGGGGCCTGGGGACACCTCCTCCAGCTTGGCGGGTTGACTCTGGGAGCCCCGAAATCTTCAGATGAGCAGGAAGCTCTGAGCTGGCCAGTGCGCTGCCTGGTGGTCACAGGTGTTCTTTCTTCCCCTTCCGAGTGGTCAGTGAGTCCCCGGCTCAGGTGTGGTCAGGCCGCAAGACGCAGGGGCCTCGGGGTGAGCCCGAGGGTTGACCTTCACAGCACACACCTGTTGGTCGCTGCCTTCTCCCTGTGTGCAGTTCTGCCCGTCTGTGTTTGGGTGCCATCGCCAGCCCCGCTCGGCTTTCCCTCTGCTTCTGACCCACCCACTGCACGCATGACCCCCTCCTGCGGTTTGGTTCCTTTACCCGCGTGAATCCCAGAGCTCGGGTGCTGTGTGGCATCCCTGTTCTTGCATGGGGAACGCAGATGGAGAGAAGCGTGGGGCCAGGTGTGTGGAAGAGGTGGGAGCTTCCGAGGGCTCTCTGGGGCACCGTCCTCCAGGAATGGCCACATGTCCCCCAGCAGGAAGCTCTCCGAATCCTGACCTTCTGGGTTTTGTGGGGGCCCTTTAAATAGTCAGGAGGGACGCCATCCCCAGGCAGGGTGATCGGCTGCCCCGCTACCCTTCCTGGAGGTTGGGGTGAGGCTCAGAGTCCCCTCCCTCTCCTCCCGCCTTGGTTTCTTTTCCATGGAGCAGCCCCTCTCTGAAGCCAGCGTGGGGCTGCCTCAGCGTGCGTGGACACGATCGCCCCTGAGCCCAGAGATGCAGTGCGTGGAATCACAAGGAAAACCCAGTTCCCAGATTCTCAACAGTCACTGGAAAGTTACTTTCTTTTTGTGACATTTCCTCTAGGTGTCCTTTGGTGTCACAGCACGCTGAGCCTCCTTGGTATTCAACCATTAAAACATTGCTAGAGTTCCAGGGATGTTGGTTTCTGGACATTGTAAGTACGGGCTTCTAGGTTTTTGAACACTACTGTGAGTGAGGGTAGAAGCCCTGGAAGGACCGCGTAAGCGGAAGCCGACGGGTTTGAAGGAGCAGCACGGGGTGACGGTGAGGACCTGGTGCCAGGGCCTGTCGCTTGGTCCTCAGGGTAGTCTTGAGTCCCAAGAGAGGCTGTGACGGTGCAGGCTGAGCCTTCAATGAGCAGGCTGCCCTGTCTGTGCCAGGACTGTAGCTGGGTGGCTGGGGGGCGAGTGGAACTCAGCAGTGAGAGAAGAGGCGGTGTGTGCAGGGCGTGGGCAGCCAGAGGGAGGAGGCCCTGTCAACCCACGCCCTCCGGGCCTCGGTGCCTGGCGCAGCTGCTGGGCAGCCCGCCGTGCACCCTGGGGGCTGTGGCCTGGCCTATCTCCACGGCGCCGCTTCCTGGGTTGACTTGCTCTTCTAATTAAGGATGATTTTATATTTATATTGTGTGTTTTTGTCTCAAGTTTGTGGCAAAAGCATCGTGGTTGGGTATAGACAACACATAGCAGGCGCATTCTGCCCTTTCTCCCACTCTGCACGGCCCGGGAGTGGGTGACAAGTGCCAGCCCTTCTCTCATGGGCTTGCGTCCTTTGTGGAAAAGAACCTAGTGGGGTACCGTGGATCCCTGAAATGCATGGGAGTTGTGTTTTTAGAGTACCTGGGGATTCTGAAAATCCGTGTATTTCTAATATGGCCAGAAAAAAGTGCCTACCAGTGCCTGTTTCTATAGTTTAAACCCTAAACGATGCTGGGACTCCCGCGGTTCTGTACTTTAATTGGATAAAATCCTGTATTTATAAAGCCTTAGGAGGTGCAGGCTGTCTTGGCAGCATCGTAGGGACCTCAGGGCTTTCGGAAGAGTGAAGCGCAGAACACTGGAGGCAGCTACACGCGGTGCAGCGCCCTGCCCTGTTAGGATGCGGGAAGGCAGGGGCGTCTGCAGAGCCGGGCCACAGGGCAGCAGCCAATCAGCAGCCGGGAGAGCGGACTAGTGCGCTTGGATTGGCTGCCTGCACCTACCAAGAAAAAAAACAATTGCGGAGGCTATTTGCAGTTTCTGCGAATTTGCAGGAATTTCTGCAGACATTAGTGAGGTCCCAAGGAAGAATATGCAAATGACTGAGGCTGTGAACTCTGAACTGTGACTTTGTGTAGATGTCAGACAGTAAGTTCCGGCAAGTGAAGTTTCTGTGTTCGAAGTGACAGGCAGTCAGTCCACGATGCTGGACAGGGCTGGACAGGACCGTAGGAAGAGCTTGTCTGAGTCACAGGCGCTTGAATGGGAAGGATCAGGAGTGGGATGGGTGCTGGGAAGCACTCTTCTGGCATTGGTCACAGCGTGTGCAAAGGCCCACTGGTGGAGGTGGGCAGGCAGCTTGATGGTCTGAGGAAGTGAGAGGAGGCTGGGTGTTGGGAAGCGCAGCCTGGTATGTGTAGGTGGGAGTTAGATGCCTGCACGCCGGGCCAGAGTGGGGAGGGACCTGAGGGCCACCAGTGAGAACTGGGGGGGTCAGGCAGCCCAGGAGCGGCCATGTTGGCTCTGCAGGGTACATGATGGGTTCTTCACCAAGGCTGTGGCCAGCATGGCCCAGGGGACTGGCCACTGAGGGCCTCGAGGCCCAGGCCAGCACCCCAGCAGGCATCTGGGCTGTGTGTGGAGGCTGGGACCCTCGGCTGCACCGCACTGGCTCCGTTGCCAGGGAAGGGCTCCGCACCGTCTCTGCACTGGCTCCTGGGCCTCCTGGGGCGGGGTGTCGACTCTGGTCTGCCTCTTGCCGGCTCTCAGCGCTGCCGCTGCTCCCCAGGGATGCAGGGTTAATGAGGCGCTGCACGTGCCCCGGGGACCTATGGCAGGCTCTGCCTGGACCTCTGTGGGTGCCACGCTGTGCTGCGCCTCCGGGGTCTCCTGCCCCTTCCCTGCAAGCACACCCGCGGGGCGAGAGCTCCTCTGCACCCTGAGGAAGGCTGTGTTTTTGGCTGTCCGACCTTACCTTCTCCGTCACCACCACCCAGCTCTGCCATGCTCACAAGAGCAGCCACGGACAGTGTGTTCCACGTGTGGCTGCGCCCCAGAAAAACTGTTCACCAAACAGGTGCAGGCGAGTGCGCGCCGGCCTCCACATTAGGAAACTGAAACTGGCCTGGGGTGCCGCTTGGTGGCAGGGTGCATGCATTCTGAGGCCTGGGGTTTGTCCCCACATTGCCTCCCAGAAAAATAGAAAACAGATTCTTTGGGGGTTCGGTTTTTGGAGACAGGGTGTCGCTGTGTAGTTCAGGCTGACTTCAGAATCATAGTGATCCTCCCGTCTCAGCCTTGTGAGTACTGGGATTACAGGTGTGCGCCCCCATGCCCCACTCTGAAAACTGAGCCTTTGGCCTATGCTACCCCTTGAAGCCCAGTGAGCTCCTGTGGCACCTTACAGGTCTCCACGGTCACTCTGACTCCAGGTCTCCTTGCCTGGGTTTCTGGTCTACCTGGGTAGGTTCCGCTCCTCGACAGGCCATGGGGCGGCTAGGTCAGGTGGCCTTGTGAACAGGGACTTCCGGTCTGTTCAGGCCACATGGACTTTGGGCCTGCACGGGGGGTGGGGGGAGGTGAACGTTGTTGTTGGGACTCATCTTGGACTGAGGCCGGCCTAGCGTTGCCTTCTTCCCAAGCCTGGGTGGGCGCCAGGTGGTAAATATTTGGGTGCAGAGCTAGTTGACAGGTTTTAGCGGCAGCAGCAGCAGAAGTAGCGGCAGCAGCAGCGTTGTGAGTGTGGTTGTGCTTGGGAGCAGAGGTGCGCAGAGCCTGTGCGGGCCCAGCCCTCAGGCACGGCAGGCCTCTTGGGAGCCTCACCAAGCCCGGCAGCTCCTGCGACGTCGCCCTGCTCTTGCCGCTGGGCTTCTCTGTAGAACAGGTGCTCCTTGAGCATCTGGTGTCTGGCTGCTGCGTGGTGAGATTTTTTTGTTTCTGAGACAGGGCCTCCCTGGGTCATCCAGGCTGGCCTTAACCTCACTATGTAGCTCAGGCTGGCCTCAAACTCACGGTGACCCTCCTGCCTCAGCCTTCCAAGTGCTGGGATGACAGGCATGTACTTCCATGCCTGGCTGCGGTCTGTTCCTCAGCCCCAAAGTTAAGAAAGCCTAATGGCAGAGAGAATAAAATGGCAACAAATGGCTTGTGTGGCACAAGTGGAGTGCCCCGATGTCATGTAGGTCGCCACGGCTGCCTTCTCATCGTGTGTTTGTTCCTGGGCTGGGGAGTGACTCGTCGGGGGGGGGGCGGGCTGCTGTGCCGTGCGAGGGTTGTGAGTGCAGCACCCAGGTGCAGGGTCAAAGCCAAGCCGTAATGATTTATCAGGGGACTGCCAGAGCTCTCCTGAGTTGCTAATTGTGTACTTACGGGTTACTCGATACTGTTTTAAATGTATGGGTTGGAATAAAAACAGTAAAAGCTCTCCAAACCCAGTGAGTTGGAGGTGGATGGCAAAGCAGTGCAAATGATGCATCAGTGAAAAGCGGTTACAGTTTATTATCAGGAAAGGCTCTTCCTTCTCAGGACGCCAAGTGGGCTTCGTGTCTGGACTCCTGTGTGAGTTTCCCACTGAGTGCAGAGGGGTTGCTGCCTGGGGCTTCTCAGTGTGGGCCCTGCTTTAGCATGGCCGTTCCTGCCCTGTCATTCTGACCTGTGCTGAGGGTCCCCAGTCCGCAGGGTCCCAGGGCCTGGCGAAGGCGCACAGCACTGCCCTTGTGACGTTTCCTGTAGACGTGTGGAGGGAGGGCAGATAAAAGGGGCAGGTGGGCGTGTGGATGCAGAGGGGCTGCCCCTCGAGGAAAGTGGTAGAGGGGAACCAGGGGCCGATGCAAGCTACCCCTCCCTCCCCTTCCTCCGGGACAGCTTCTGAGGTGCATGGACACAACAAGGTTGGGCATTTGTTGGCCTTCAAGGGTGACTTGGTTTTCAGATGTGGCGGAAAAGCGTGGTAAGTTTTTCTGTTTGGGATTTTTTCCCCTCTGTAGTGGGAATTGAACCTAGACCTTCATGCTGAGCTATATCCTCGGCTCTTATTTTTTGATACAGGGTCTCCCTCAGTCACTGAGCTGCCCAGGCTGGGCCCCAATTTGTGATCTTAACTCATATTTTGACAGGTCTTGCTAAGTTGCCCAGGCTAAGCTTGAACTTACGGTCCTTTTGCCTCACCCTCCCGAATAGCTGGGTTTACAGGGTACTGCCCTGCCTGGTGGTAGTTACATTACATTTCTAAAGGTCCTTTTCCATTTCAGATGGTCTGTGTTGTTTTTCTTCCCAGAGACAGATCCTTGCTGTGTTGCCTGCACCAGCCTTAACCCCTGGATTCAGTAGCTCTTCCTGTCTCAGCTTCCCAAGTTGCAGGGACTACATGTGTACATTCTGGCACCCAGTTCCTGGAGTCACTGATTTCAAAATACCATAGTGTCTGGGATTTTTTCTAAAACATAAAAGAGGCCCGTGGAGGTTGTGCCTGCGGTGCAGGAGGCGTGGCCACGGAGGCCAGTGTGCCCATCTGCTGGGCGAAAGTTGGGGTCAGGAGAGTGCAAAGCTCAGTGCCAGGTGAGGTTTGGGCCACAGGCATCCAGCAGAGCTCAGCTTGGAGGCCTCTGTCCCAGCGGGGAGGCTTCATGGCCAGCGGCAGTGTGGGCGGTGGTTGGGGCTCAGTCGCTTGCCATGGCTGAACCGTGGGGGTGTCATGTGGACTGGTGCTGGGGTACTTCACCCCCTTCACTGTAGTTCTGACTGGCCTTGCACTCAGAGCAGTTCTCCTACCTCAGCCTCCCAAGTGTGCGTGTCACCACGCTCAGTTTGTCACTAAATAGTTTCTTGTGTGTGTGCGTGTGCGATAATTGGGGATGGAACCCAGGGTCCACACACTGAACTGCATCCCAGCCCTGTGTGTTACTGGGACATGGTCTTGCTAAATTCGACTGCCTAGGCTCCAACTGATCAACTCCTTTCTTTTTCTTTTTTGAGAAAAGGTCTCACTGTGTTGGCCTCAAAGTCACTGTGATTCAGTTCCTGTCTCAGCCGCCCAAGTGCTTAGACAAGAGGCATGCGCCGCCATGCCCAGCCTGGCGGGGGATAATCTCAGTTTGAGGAATTGGTGAAGAACGGGTTTGTCCGAAGTTGGGGAAAACTGCGGCGGAGCAGGAAAGCTGCTTGCTTCCTTGACCTTGGTGCGCGCCGTACCCGTGCACCGTGGTCTGCACGTGGCAGTGTCTCCAGGAAGAGGTGTTCGTGTGTGTGCTGTGAGCGCTCGGAGCAGAGCGCCTGGGCTCTGTTGGAAATCAGTTACCTGTACATGCGCGGGCATGCTGTTTATTGAACTACTTGTTTCGTGTCTGTGTCACACTGTCTTGGTTAGCATAGCTTTACAGGAAGTCTTGAGATCCTTCGGGAGCATCCCTCAAGCTGGTCCCCCTTTTCCGTGATTCTGGATCCTGCCTTTCTCCTTTTTTGGTGTTGGGGATTGAGGTCTGGGCCTTGCTCATGCTAAGTGTGCCCTCTAACACTGAGCTGTGCCCCTATCCTCCCCAGAAATTTTAGAGTCAGCGTATCATTTCTACAAAAACAGTCTGCTGGGTATTTTTGTTTGTGTGTTTGGCTTCTTTGAGACAGGGTCCTGTTACATAGCTCAGAATGACCCTGAAGTTACTATGTAGCCCAGGCTGGCCTCCAGCTCACACTGATCTTCCTGCCTCAGCCTCCCAAGGGCTGGGTTCACAGGCATGCGTCACCATACCCAGCTCTGTTGAGTATCTTTTTTGAGATAAAACAAGGGTTTATTAGCAATTTTAGGGTATACTCGGGTGTAGAGTATGGGTGCTCAGAGAGGTGAGATGCATATGCTGAATATTTTTGAATGGGATTTTATTAAACCTGTTGATCGGTTCTTTGTGTTATTAATGTTGGGGATTGAATCCAGGAAAAGTTGAGTTCAACCTCCTGCCTTTTTTATTTTTTGAGATAATTCTCACTGACTTGCCTAGGTTGGCCTTGAATTTGTAAGCTTCCTACCTCAGCCTCCCATGTAGCTGAAATTTTAGATGTGTGACCCCCCCATGCCTTGTATAGGGGTTTGAGTTTTTAGTTTGTTACTGCTGTGTAGAAACACAGCTGACTTTTGTATGCTTCTGATCCTTGATGGGACGACGGATCTGTAGCCCTCCAGATCCGTAGTAATTTGGAAGCATGGTTGGAAGTGCATGGACTCCACCTGCCTGGCCAGTGTCCTTGTAGCACACTGCTGTCCAGAGTCAGTTGTTTACCTTCACGAAGGTGTTGCTGCCCTTTCGTGAAACCGGGTGGGACACACACAGCTGCCAGAGGGAAAGGCCCGGGGTCAGGGTTGGAAGGGCACTTTCTGTTGATGTGCTGCCTTTCCTGGACTATCGTGGACTTGAAGCACGAGGCAGACCCTGGCCTCGGTCTGTTAGTACTGACCTCTGAAGCTTCCGGCTTTCCCTGCCAGGTGGAGGCCATGTCCGGCTTCCTAGTCCGAGTGGGTCCACACGGCAGTGGCAGGGGCGCTTGCTGAGGAGTGGGGCGTGCTGCGTCCGAGGCCAGCCCTGGACCCCTCTGCGGGGCGCGTGTGCGACCTATCGCTCAGGCCTTCCCCAGGGTGTGTGCTGCTGTCCTGATTTCACAAGTGTTCCTGTGGGAGTGTTTCTCGCCGTCCACGAGCCTTGAATTGCTGTGAACCTAGTTTAAAAATAAAGGTTTCATATCAGAGCGAGCTCCTGGTGGTCCTGTGGGTGCAGAGAATGACGACAGAACTAGTGCTGACACCCTTTGGTCCAGGACTTGGCCCGCGGCCTGGACGTTCGAAGCTTGGGTCCATTCCGTCTCTGTGACTTTGAGAACATCGCTGTCTACGTTGTCCTTTGGCGCTGGAGACTGAATGTAGGGCCTGGTGCATGTTCACGTCCCTGAGCCTCAGTTCTCCTTTGTGGACAGCAGGTCGCCCCTCCTGCCTGGGGATTGCAGACCCTGTGGCCATGACCCCTCAGGCCAGGCTGAAGTCTGCCACCACTGCCCAGAACTGTTTCCCTGGGGCCGGAGGAGGAGGTGGGAGAGGAAACTGGGAGAGCGGACCGGGGTGAGCCCTGGATGCTCCCTCCATGTTCTCTGATGGCACAGAGTTCCTGAGCGTCAGTGTGTGTGAAGCGGCACGGTCCCGTGACCCCCATGAGGTTGTCTAGTCGCTCAGAGATGCACGGCGTTGTCCACTGAGCCAGGAGCACGGAGCATCAAGCGCACACTGGCACAGCTGCTCGGGGCTGGGGCTGGGACTGGGGCTGTTAAGAACACCGGCGCTGCTGTAGCAGAACCTCTCTGGGTTCGGTGTTGAAGGGTAGCAGGAACCTGGCTTCGGGACGTTGCTGTGGCCCCCTCACATCTCCGTGGGGTCTGGCTGGCAGCATTGGGTTTGCACCTCGTGTTGATGGACGTCTGTTGGTTCAGCTTGCCCTTGGTGGGGATCGCAGCAGAGGCGAACCTGGTGGAAGTCTGACATTTCACTCCTGGAGGGATGGGCGACACTGGAGACCCTTCCTCGGAAACTCAGCGTGTCTCTCTCTGTCCTTTGGTTTAGGTCGGTCAGCACGTTGACGTGAGTTGCCTTTTGACGTAGCTGCAGCCATGGCCCACTGCTAGGACCCGTGTGTCCCGTACCCAAGGGCAGGTGAGTGCTTGGGTCGCTGTCTGGAACGAAGAGCTCTGGCTGTCCTGGTCCGGCAGGCCTCGCGGCAGCAACCTGGATGCCTGACCGTGTGCTGCCGTGGAAGCCGGGAGGCAGGGCCCTTCGGGGTACACGCTGTCTGCTCAGTCACCCCGAGACCAGGGCTCAGCCATCGTGCTTGTTGGCCTCATGTTTGAAAGCTGGGGCTGGACGTCGTGGGCCTGGCCTCTGCGGATCAGCGGGAGAGGATTATCCCGGTGGCCGTGGCCCTGGCCTCCAGCTGTGCTGTGATTTCCCTGCACTGCCCTGAAGACTTGCGTTGCCCGCAGCCCAGGGCCTGTGCTGCCTGCCAGTTCCCTCTCCGCCTGCGCCTCGTGGGAAGCCGGGCTGCCCTCCCCACACGGAACTTGCACTTGCAGACTCTGTCAAGAGCTGTCCCAACCCAGAAAGCCTGTGCGGCCTTTCCCTGTTACCCCGAGGGCTCCGGCTTGGCCCGGGCCACCTCCCCAGAGAAGACCGTGGAGCAGAGAGATGTCTTGACTTCCTCTGGGGTCCTCTGCTGCCTTTCGCGGCTCTGACGCACACTGCTGCACTGAGGGCGTCCTCCCGACTGTGGGGCGCTCTGCCTGCTGTGCCAGGCGCGGTGCTGATAGGGGCGGGCTCCCTTCTGTGTGTGGAAGAAGGCTTGGTCACATGATGTGCGGTCAGGAAAACACTTCCACCGTGCTCTCCCCAACAAAACCAAATTGTCGTGCTGCTTTAAAAAGTGTTTTGGGGATACAATTTGCGTATCATCCAATCCACCCTCTTCGAGGGTCCATTTTGGCACCTTTGAGAGTCATTACACCATCGCCACTCCTTAACTCCAGATAGTTTTACCACCCAGGGGAACCACACACCTGTCAGCACCCTGTCCCCTGCCGCAGCACCTGGCGACTGCTTGTCAGCTTCTGTCTCAGGAGCTGCCTTTCTGAACGACTTATATCCATATGGTTTAGTCTTACGCATCCGGCCGCTTCTGTGCTTGGTTTTGGGGTTCATCTTCATTGGAACAGCGTGTTAGCGCTGCATGTTTCACACGGAATGGTAACCCACCATGCAGCTAGAACCCAATTCTGTTCCCCGTTCTCCAGGGAACGCACGTTTGGGTTGTGGCTGCTTTCTGGCTAATGTGAGTAGCGCAGCTTCAGCCTCCACACCCGAGGTTTTGTCGGAACACCTGTATTCCATTCTTTGGGGCCTGTTCTGGAGTGGAACTGCTGCCCATAGCTTAGCTCTGTGTTCAGCTTCTGTCACCGTCAGATTGTTGTCCCTGGTGACTATGTGATGGCACATCCCTGCGGCATTGCACGGACTCACCGAGCTCTTCGGAGAAAGGACAGGCTCATGGTCCCTGCCAGTTCCCAAGAATCGGGGTCCTTTCACTGTTATCCCAGGGTGCCCGGCATCGCCGACAGAGGAGCGGCCAGGGATGCAGGTGTCCATAAAGCCCAACCCTTGGGGGTGGAAGCAGCCCTGGCCTGGGAAAGGAGTGACAGGCCCCTTTCCACAATCTAGGGTGTGGGCTGGTGCGTGGCTCTCCTGAGTCCCCGGCAGGGGCGGCAGCCCTTTGCCAGCTTGGGAGCCCTCGGTGGAGCCGTGAGTCCCTGCCGAGGGAGCATGCGGAGGAGGCAGTCATGGGGAAGACAGCCAGAACTGCCGCGGCACACAGGCACAGCCACCCTTGAGGCATTATTTTTGCAACTGCATAGATGTGGCAGCTCGTGTGCTCACAGTGCGTGCAGGTCAGCCTAGCACATGAATCGATTTTAGGTTTGCATCTTAGACTTTGCATTGGCCCCTCTTGGGTGCATCACTGTAGTCCACATCCACCTTCATTTGAAGCCGTGGCCTGTGGTCAGTGGGGCGGCCCCGTCCCGGCCCAGGATATGGGCAGAGGGTTGGCTCCCATGGCCCACAGCCCCTCCCTTTCCAGGGCACTCAGCGCCCGCCTGTGTGCGCAGAGGTCACTGCCGGCTGCAGCTCACAGATGCTGTGTGTGCCCTTGGGTCTCACTGTTGGGCTTGTTCCCCTCCTGGGACCCTGAGTGTGCTGAATGTCATGGGTTCACTGAACAGCGAGTGGTGCAGGTGACCACTGACCCCAGCGTGAGCGGTGCCCCACCCCTCTGACTGTCACAGTCCTGCATGCAGTGGCCACGCTGGGAGCTGAAGCGTGGGGATCATGAGTTTGATTCCAGCCTGGGCAACTTGGGGACTTTGTGAGAACCTGTCTCAAAGCATAGAATGGAAAAGGGCGGAGGGTGTGGCTCAGTGTGAAAGCCCTGGGCTGAATCCCAGATACCTAAAACCACCAGCCATCCAGAAAAACACAAAGACCCTGCACATCGTGTTCCCCCCCAGCTTGCTTTCTGTGGTCTCCATTCCAGTGGAGAGAGTCAGACACTGCTGGAGTTGCCTTTGGGGATCTCCGAGAGAGGTGAGGAGGCTTGGAAACGCCTTGCTCCAGCAATTCCACCTCTAGAAATTGACCCCAGAGTTATGCTGTCCAAAATATGAAAGGATTGTTTTTTGGTTTTTTTGGTACCAGGGATTGAACTCGTGACCTCGCCAACCTTGCCAGGCCGACCAAGGCGCCTGTGCTGCTGAGCTAAATCCCTGGCCCAGTATGAAAGGATTGTGACGGGGCTCTTCCTCACCACATGCAGAACCAGCAGAGCTGATGGCAGGTGGGGACTGCTGGGGGTGGGGCCAGGCCCTTGTGCCATGGTGATAGAATTCCCAGGTGAGCAAGTGGGAAAAGGAACAAGGTGGAGGAAGAAGAGACAGCGTGCAGCCCTTACCCGGGTGGGTGCTGTGTGTCTGCCATGGGAGAAAACAAATGAGAATTTCTTTAAAACCAAAATTTTCAGGCGGGCATGGTGGTACATGCCCGTAATCTCAGCACTGGGGAGGCTGAGGCAGGAGGATCTCCATGAGTTTGAGGCTAGCCTGGGCTACATAGTGAAACCCTGTCCCAGAAAGAACGGGGTGGGGTTGGGGAATCAAAATTATAAGCAATAAAGGAAATGCAGATCAAAAGTCATGGAACTTAAGTAACTCGAAATCTGCATCAAGAACATTGCCATTGTGTTGGGCACCAGCTGGATTGTGTCAGAATGGCCCCCGCACCACAGTCCAAGGGTGGGACAGGCTGTTGGGAGCAGGAACAAGTGCTGAATCAGGTGTGTTAAGAGTGCAGCTCTGGGGGCAGGGGTTTGGCCCCCGGCTCAAGCACCTGCCTGCTGAGTGTGAGGTTGTGAGTTCGATCCTGGCACAAAAAAAAAAGTGCAGCTCTGTATGAGTCTGAGGTCCGAGGGTCCTTGTGGTCCAGGAGCTGCAAGCTGGCCTGGACAACATAGTGAGATCCCGTCTGTAAATAAATAGCAGATTCTTGGGCTCGTGTGGTGCTTAAAGGAAAGGAAAAACTCTTCGTCTCATTTAGAGGGTGTCGGGGGACCGACCCACTTCAGGAGCCTATGCGTGGGGGACGAAGGACACGTGTGCCCTGCCTCTTCTCCGCCTGCCCACGGGAGGCCGAGGTCCTGTGGCTGAGGCGGGCTGCCTGGCACTGTCCCTCAGCACACCAGGAGCCTAGGGTGTCTCTGCACACGCGGTCCAGGCCTCACCCAGGAAGCCAGGGTCGTAGTTCCACTTCCACAGCCACAGGCATGGCGGGAGAAGAGCACCCGAGAGCTGCTCTCACTGATACGAAACAAGCTTTTGGAGACCTCATGAAGTGGGGTTAGTCTCCCTCGTGGCCACTGAGCTCAGGGAGGGCACCACAGCTACGGGGGTGACATGTGCCTGCTGTGCCACTAAGACTCATTCACAGGAAGTGGTGGGAGGCACCTGTCACACGACGGGGATGCCACCACAGCACCCAGTGGTGGGAAGTAGGACAGATGACCTAATTCCTGAGCATGTGATCGCAGGAGGTGCGTGTGTGCAGGGCAGGGCGGACCCGGCTCACTCCCGAGTACCATAGGGAAGAGAGAGCGTAAAGTAGCCATCTGGTCCTCAGGGTGCCCAGCTAACGGCGTGGGCCGGACCCTGGGGGCCGCTGGGCCGTGGGCTGCTCGTGTAGGAGGCCAGTGGTCCGGACTCCCAGGGGTGTCCCGGGGGCTGGCCAGCCCTGGTCTTTTGTGGAAATGGAACTGGGCATGTGGACAGGCCCTTACCCCTTGTGAGGCTATGGCACGTGGCACCTCCTGGGTGGCATGTTTGATGCGTGGATTTTAGGTGCATGGGCCTGTGACGGGCCTGTTGTAAGTGCCGCCTGGCTGTGGGGCTCTGTGCACCCAGCTGTCGTAGGCTTTCCTGTGTCTGCCCCTCAGGGACTTGTCCATGGTTACACGCCCAGGCCTCAGGACCTTGCTGGAAGGAAGAAGGCCCTTTTCAAAATATTGTTCCCTCAGTACTGGAGTTTGAACTGGGGCCTCACACTGAGCTATATCCCCAGGCGCCCCCCTCTACTTTGTTTTATTTTATTTTATTTTATTTTTATTTTTAATTATTTAGGTACCGGGGATTGTATTCATGACCTTGCGCTTGCTAGGCAGGCGTTTATGCCGCTGAGCTAAATCTCTGGCCCTATTTTGCTTTACCTTATTGTACTTTTGGAACAGTTTCACTATGAAGTTCATCTTGGCCTTGAACTCACTTTGTAGCCCAGGCTAGCCTGGAACTTGCAGCGATCCTCCTGCCTCAGCCTCCTAGTAGCTGGAATGACAGGTGTGCACAGCTGCCCAGTGTGAAGGTTCTTACTGCTGTCTGTGTGGTGGGCTTGCTGGGTTCTCCCGCCTCCCTGAGGGGGCTCGTGGTGCCTGGCCTGACAGCTACATGCTTGGTGGCACGGGGACTTCGCTGCATGGAGGTGGGCTGGCCCGAGGACCTGGCGTGTGCATGGCTGGTGGCTCTGGCATGACTGGCTGGCTCCCGCCATCCGTGGGTGTGAAGCGGTGTCGTGGTGGTTTTGACCCTTGCTCTTTTATGACTGATGATACTGCACAGTTTTTTATGTGCTTTCTGGCCATTCGTGTGTCCGCGGAGGAACATGTGCTCGAGTCCTCTGCTCACCGTGCATTTTTTGTGGTTATTGCTGAGCTGTAGGCACTCTTTCTTTCTGGCGTGCTGGGCCTGGAGCCCAGGGTCCTGTGCACACTGGGCAGTGCTCAGCCCTGAGTGTAAGGTGGCTCCAGAGCCCCGTCCGTGTGTTCTCTGCGGACACGAGGACCTGGCCAGTTGCATGATTTGCTGGTAGTTTTCCACATCGTCTGTGTTGTCCACTCTTCTGGTTGATGAGGTTCAAATTATCCTTTTCTGTTGCTGATTTTTTTTTTTTTTTTTTTTTGTACCGGCCTCATGGTTGTTGGGCAGGGGCTGTACCACTGAGCTGTATCACTGGCCTTATTCTTGCTGATAGTATGTTTTTAGTGCCGTAAATTTTACAGGTTTAGGTCTTTGATCCATTTTGTGTAAATTTTCACATATGGTGTTAGACAAAGGTTGTTTAAAATCTCAGTATTACGTTGCCCAGGATGACCTGGAACTCCTGAGCTTGAGTGACTGTCTTGTCTCAGCCTCCCTCAAGTCAAGTCGCCCTGCCCTGCCCTGCTGCCCAGCTCTGCTGATTTTGTGTGTTTCTGATGATTGAGTTTCTCTTGCTCCGAAGATATTTTGACTTCTCTAACCCTGAGGGGCGTGAGGGCAGTAAGTGGGAGTTCCCAAGATAGATTTTTTTCTAGTCTTTTCACAAATGTGTGCCTAGTACCTGTTTGGTGCCAGGCGTTGTGTGGCCCTGTACTCCAGGGGTGGGAGCAGACCAGCGGGATCAGCAGGCCGGACCCTGGGGCTCAGGCACAGCGCAGACCTGGGGGCAGAGTCCCCCCGGCAGGAGAGGAGACGCAGCAGGTCAAGGCAGTGGCAGAGATGAGGCCGCAGGGCCTGGCGGCCTGGTGAGGGCTTTGCTTCTTACTTCAGAAGCACCTTTTCCTCCAGGAGGACTAATTGAGACCTCCCTGTGTGCCCCTCAGGCATCAGCCCAGCCCCATTTGGCCTGGAGGCGCTGCAGGTGTTGGTATCTGCAGAGGCCCCCACCCAGGCAGGAGAATGTGCCTACCGGGAGGAGGGTGGCAGTGGGATTTCTGTCCCAGCTCTGCAGGCCATGCAGGAAGTGCTGAGGGGACTGATTGTCAAGGTCTGTGGGCTGTGGAAACTTTATTTACATTTTAGAAGTAGATTTGCCTGCCGGGCATGGTGGTGCATGCCTGTAATCCCAACACTTGGGAGGCTGAGGCAGGAGGATCTCTGCAAGTTTGCGGCCAGACTGGGCTACATGGTGAGTTCAAGGCCAGCCTGAACTACATAGGAGACCTTGTTGCAAAAAACAAATGAAAAAAGGAAGCAGGTTTCCCTACCAGCCCTATTCCTCTGACCCTGAGCTGCTGCGGAAGATTGCAGGGAGGGCTTGGCTGAGGGAGCCCATGTGGCTCCTGCGGCAGCCAACCAGGTCCGTTTGCTGCCGGGTCCCTGATGAAGACCACAGGGAGGTGTGTGGTCCCGTCCAGTCCATGCGGCGGCCCTCCGGGCACAGTCAACACAGGCTTCCCTCCCCCGCTCTTGGAGCCACTGGCCAGGGTCATGCTCACTGGGCTGTGGGGAGTGCGGCCCTGGAAGGGTTAAGGACCCCTGTTTTGTGCTGAGAACATCGCAGATGGCGTGGAAATGGCAGGCGTAACCCATGCGGCCCAGGAGGCAGCTGGGGGCCACGGCTCAGCAGTCCTCACGGTGCCAGTTACCTGCAGTGGGATCCTGCGGCACCTTTGTCTGTGTCGCTTGCTTGCTGGGCAGCGTCCGTTCCTGTGCCCAGGCCCCCGCCTGTGGCAGCTCTGGTGCCAGCAGGGGCTGCTTCCCGCTAGGCATCGAGATGGGCAGTGCAGGGTCCTCAGCTCCTGAGATGCTGCACGCGGAAGCCCAGTCTCAACGCCAGCGCTGCAGGGGCTGCCTGCCCTTCCTGCTGCTGTCTCTCCCCGGAAACCCGCCAGCAGCTCAGTGCCTGCTCTCCTGCTGTCTGACCCAGTGTGGAGATGCAGACAGGCGCTCGTCTCGGGTTGCAGGGCAGGCCTGGCAGAGCGCAGATGCAGCTCATCATG
This sequence comes from Dasyprocta punctata, assembly GCA_004363535.1. Classification (NCBI taxonomy): domain Eukaryota; kingdom Metazoa; phylum Chordata; class Mammalia; order Rodentia; family Dasyproctidae; genus Dasyprocta; species Dasyprocta punctata. The sequence goes on along the minus strand of RJWM01005800.1, from coordinate 34,448 downwards.
CGGCCCCTGTGGCTGGCGCCGTGGCTGCTCCACTTTCCTCCAGGGAAGGTGGCGGTGTAATCCAGTACCATCCTGCCGAGCTAAGGAGCCTCCACTTCCCCTGTGATCCCGGCAGGGAGCCGAGCACAGGTGCGGCCTTGAAGGCCTGCTTGGTGGTGACCGAGGCGAGACCCCCTGGGAGGCTTGAGCCAGCTTTTTCTGGAGGCGACTTGTCCTGAAGCACGCTTTGTTCCTGAACCACTGCAGTGTTGTTGAGCTGTTCATGTGGGATTTGAGGCCATCAGAGCTGAACTTTGTTTTTGGTGGTCCTGGGGCTCAAAGCCGAGCAGCCCTCTCTCTGAGCTCTGCTGCCTGCGGAAAACCTGAAAGTTTCAGGTAATTTGGTCTCCAGCTTAATCGTACTAACATATTCCAAACAAAACAAAAAGAAAAAACAAAAACCACTATTTTGGAGCCACTATTTGAATCTCCTGAAGATTGTAAATGCGCACTGACTTAGAAATGCAAACCCTGGACATGCTGTTTCTTCCTTGCTTCTTCCTGTGCTCTGGGGATGGGACCCAGGGTTCATGTATGCTAGGCAGGTGCTCTCTAGCACTGAGCCACACCGCAGTCCACCGGTCCACCTGTCCATCTGTCCCTCCTCTGCCCCATTATGGGGATGAAACTCGGCTTTTGCTCTGTGCTGTATCCCCAGTCCTTGTTTTGAGACAAGGTATTGCTAAGTTGTCTAGGCCAGGCTCTAACTTTTTGAGACAGGGTCTACTAGGCAGTTCAGGCTGGCTTGAACTCACTATGTAGCCCAGGTTGGCCTCAAACTCACAGCGATCCTCCTGCCTCAGCCTCCCAGAGTGATTGTAGGCATGCACCGCCACAGCTGGCTACTTTCATTTTTAATCACTGCATTTGAGTAGCTCTCGAATGACTGAAGGCGATGGCACAGAGTCTCCTCTATGTCACCGTGGAGTCCTCTACTGTTATAACAGGGTGGCGCTTGTATTGGGCAGGTCGTCTGTGTGGTAAGGGAGTGACCTTGTCCTTCACCGTGGGTGCAGGAGTGTGCCTGAGCTTCTCCTGTGTCTGGTGCGGCTGGTGTTCCCGGGGTGTCTGCTGGAGGTCACTGTGGGGCCGCCATCCCCCACCCGACGCCGGTCCCTGAGTTTCTGTGTCGGTGCCGTGGAGGGAGCTGCCTCACTTGAGTTAATTGTGGGCTCACGTTTCTGAGGTAGCCTGTGCTGTCCCGCCACCTCCTCCCTCTCTGGACCTGGTGGAGGCTCCAGCCTCCTCACTGCTGGTTGGAGGGGCAGCAAGGCCTTGCTCAGACCTCGGGAGGGGGAGATGTGTTTCCTGTCTCAGCAACCTCAGGGCATTAAAGGAGTCGATGGAGGTGTAGCCTGGGGCAGAGCACTCGTAGGCCCTGGGCCCCAACCCAGCACTGCCGAAAGGGAAGGACAGACAGAACGAAGGGAAGAGGAAAGAGAACAGTCTGGGTGCGAGTGCTGTGGATGGAACCCAGGGCCTTCACACTGAGCTGCATCTCCAGCCTTTCTCCAAAAATTTTGTGACAGGGTCTAAGTAAATTGTATAATTGCCTGGGCTTGGCTTGAATTTGTAATCTTCCTGCCTCAGCCTCCCAGAGCACTGAGAAGACAGGTGTGCACCACTAGTGCAGCTCAAGTCTCCCCTTACTCAGTTTCATCTCTTTCTGGGAGATACATCTTCAAAACTTGTCTTGTAGCCAAGCATGGTGGTGCATGCCTTTAATCCCAGCACTCGGGAGGCTGAGGTAGGAGGAGCGTTGTGAGTTAGAGGCCGGCTTGGGCTACAACGTGAGCACAAGGCCAATCTGAGCTACGTAGTGCGACCCTGCCTCAAACAACTAGGGCCGGAAGTTCGGCTCAGTGGCTTAAGTGCCTGTCTGGCAGACTTGAGGCTGTGAGTTCGATCCCCGGTGCCACAGACAACAAACAAAAAAAACAACGTGTGTCGTCTGTTTCCTTGAGACGGGATCTCATTGCGTAGTCCAGGCTGGCCTCAGAGTCACAGCTGTTTGCCCCAGCCTCCAAGTGCAGGGAGTGTACTGGTCCACGCACACACCCACTGGGTGTCTAGACTGCTGTGTGCTTGTGCCCCGACACCCTTCTCTTGCCATCTCCTCCTCTCTCTGGTCTGTATGGTTTTAGTTTCTGTCTTCGGGATCCAGCTCACTGAGGTATTTCTAAGTCGTTGGTCCACCCTGTGCGCCGTGCTCCTCCGGAGGAGTGGGTGTGCTGTGGCCTGGCCCTCGGCATCCGCCACCCACGGAGGAAGCGCTTGCCTTGTAACTGGGTGAAAGTTTTAGATGCCGTGGTTGTCGAGTTTCTAGCACATAATTTCCTCCTACGAGGCACCGTTTGTCCCGAGAGTCCCAAGCGTGCGGGGTGTTCAGGACGGTGTGGATCTGGCCCCGTGTGAGCTGTGCTTTCTGTTGATCGAACTTTCTCATCAGGTCAGCTCTGTCACGAGCTGTCCCAGCACTCGGGGAAGCAGGCCCAGCCAGCGTTGCTGGTCTGTTGGGGCTGTCGGGCCTTGACTCGGACAGTGAGGCTCTGTGCAGTTCTGTCGGGGGTTGGGAGAGGTGGCCTGCAGGCTGGGCACTGTCTTGGGAAATAAAGTTTTATGGGGGTGCAGCCACGCCCATTCAGGTGTGTCCTGGCCAAGACTCAGACCGCCCTCGGAAGCGAGAAAGTGAGCGTCCTCTTGAGGAAAGGTCACCCTCTGGCACCAGTGGGTCTGGCCGTATGGGACACATCCTGGGGGCGCGCCGGCCCCTGCTGGTCCCCCCCAGAGGGGGGCCTCAGGCGGGTGCCACAGGCCCTGCGCAGGCGGCTGTGGTGTTTCCCTCCGCGTCTGTGGGCTGGGTGCCTTCTGTAGGGCTGTGCCCTTAGCTCCATTATTCCCAGAAGCCCTGGGTTTTTATTGCCTGATTTCACATCCCACTGTGGTTTATAGGGATGCGACGTGTGTTGGGCCATAGCAGAATTGACTGTACTTTGAGAGCAAACACCCGAAAGCCGCGGGCGGGCTCACTCTTCCCTCTCAATAAAATCACGGTCCTGTCCTGCTCCACCCGGCCCTGGTGCCTGCGCGGCCGCTCCCCCGTGGTCTCCCAGGGTGGCCTCTCGGGGGGTGTGGAGGGCGCTGCCTCCCAGTGCTGTTCCCGTGCCTGACCACGCCCCGGTATCCCCGCCTGTGAAGCTGGAGCGCGTCACCCTGGTGATGTCTGTGCGGTCAGGTCACTCAGTGCTCGGGCTGGGCGCTGAGGGCCCAGGTTGGAAGGAGGGGTCTAGGTGGTCTGGTCCTGGCCATACCCACTGGAGGGTTCCTCTGTGAGGCCTGCGCATGCTCCAGTGCCTGGTACCTGGGGGGCAGGGACACCCCGAGCACTCTCCTGCATGCGAGGTCGTCACTGGCCCGGCCTCCTGGGCAGGCCAGGCCTTGGTTGTGTCCCGCAGGGCTGTCGTGGAGCTGCCGGAGGATGACTGCTCCCCCCGCCCCACACCGCCCCCCACAGTGTGTGCTCTGTGCGCCCCCAGCTTCAGCCCGGAGGTCGGCACATGGATTTTGGTGAGAGACTTTACTTGCTGGCTTTGCCATGGGGCCTGCAAGCCTTGTGTCAGAAGTGTAGCCCTAACTCAGCTGCGTGTGCCAAGCCCATACCGATCTCCACCCGCCAGGAACGACGGCGAAGGGCGGCCGGGAAAGGCCGTTTCTGCTGCTGCTGAGGAGTCGCGTGGGCCCCGTCCCGGTGCCGGGTGCCCAGGTAGAGGTGTGCCGCGGGGGTGGCCTGCTCAGAGCGCAGAGCCTCTCGGATGGGCAGTGGAAGCAACATGCCCGTGTCGTCCTTCTATCCTTGGTCCTGCCTCCCGTCCCTGCCTGTCCTGCTTGGAGCCCTGCCCTCCCCACCCCCCCGCCTGGGTGCCGCTTGGCCCGCCCTCTGGCTCCCCGGACTTGTAGCAGGTCGGGACCCTTATTTCCTCTAGCTTTTCTTCTCCTTGCCTCCTCCCTTCCCTCTCACAGTAGTGAGGTTGATCCCAGGGCCTTCACGCCAAGCTGTATCCTCTGCCTTGTGTGTGTACGTGACAGTCTCTGTATAACAGCCCAGGCTGGGCTTGAATTTGGGGTCCTTCTGCCTCAGCCTCCTGGTCTTGTGCCGCTACATCTTCTGGCTTTCCCCTCCCTCCCTGTCCCCGTCCTATCCTCACCTCCCTCCCCCCACCCCGTTGGCCTGGGGGCGGTGTCCAGGGCCTCCCAGTGCTAGCTGCTGCTTTGCCCTGAGCCACACCCCCAGTCTTCCTTCCCTCTAATGTTGGATTTCTTTGATACACGACTGACGCAGTCATTTAGGGCCTTCAGACAGTACAGAAAGTGTCTTAATCCACCCTTCAGAGGCCACTCCTGCTGATCTTAGTCCGATGTCTTTCAGTTTTGATTTGAGTAAGATTTCCCTTCAGACGCCGAGCGCTTGAAAGCCTGTGGTGACGGTGCCCCTGTGCGTGGAAGAGTGGAGCGGGTTCTGGCTGCAGGTTCCTCCTGGGATGGGGTCACCAGCTGGGGACCGCGGGCGCAGAGTGTGTGTGAGTGGAGGGTGGCACGGCCTGCCTGTGTCTGCAGCCCAGACCCAGCACGGGCTGCTCCTGTGTAGGTCTGTCTGTCCATCCTCCCTCCCTCCCCTTCCCTTCCCTCTCTTTCCTCTTCCTCCTTCCCTCCCCTCTTCCCCTCCCCTTCCCTTCTGGGATGAAAAGGTGCCCTTCACCCCCTGGAGGACGGTGGCTCCCCCAGGTGAAGGGCCTGTGCTCCCCCATCCAGCTGCTCGCTGGCCTTCCCTTCCCCAAATCCACCCTGTTCTCAGAAGTCAGTCAGCGGTGGCTGCTGAGGTGAAACCTGCTCCCCTTGCGCCCAGCAGGTGGCACATCTTCCCAGCACGTGGCATCGTGGAGTCTGTGTCCCCAGTACTCTGTCCCTTTTGGGGCCCGCACACATGGCACCCCCGTGCCCTGCCCTGTCTTTGGTGGCTGAGACCCCACCAGTGCCTTCCCCGCTCCAGCCGTGCTCTGTGACCCACGGGCACTAATAGCTGCCAGTGCGCCGCTGTCCTGGGCCCACCCTGTGGCTCTGTGACCAGAAGGAAGGGGTCATCGCCCTGCCTCCGTCACCACCGCCTCCCTGGCCCAAGGACCATCTCTTCCCGGGGGAGAGGCCCAGTGGGTGGCCTGTGGTGAAGGTGTGGGGAAAAGCATGTCACCTGTTTCTCCCTCCTTTCTGTCTTGTCTTGGGGTTGACCCAGGCCCTGGGCCGTACCCCTGGGCCCATCCCTCTGAGGCTGTCACTCCTGCCAAGCACTTAATCCCGCGCTGCGCAGCCCCGCTGTCTTCCTGTCCGAAACGTGAGGACTGCCAGCAGTGCCCGTGAAGTCGGCGTCCCTAATCAGAAATGTTCCAGAATCCACGGATGTTTGCATGCCAAATGCGTGAAAGCATTTTGTGGGTTTTGGAGCCTTTCAGATTTTGGGTTTTCTGACCAAAGGTGCTCAGCTGGTGACATCTGTGGAGATACTGTGCCTTCACAGCCTGAAAAAACTCAGGGATCTGAACGGTTGTGGTCTAGGCCTTGGAATGCGGGCTGCTGCCCCTGTGGTGTGTTGGGGTGGTACGGCGGCACTTCATGGCATAGATGGTGTTCATAAGGCGATCTCAGAGGTCTGGCTCTGATTTGTGGCTCATTATTATGATTCTCATTATTACTTTTTCTGGAAGTAGGGTTTCTCTCACTGTGTGGTCCAGGCTGGTCGTGAACTCACTGTGTAGCTCAGGCAGGACTTGAACTGAAATTTACAGTGATCCTCCTGCCTCAGCCTGCCAAGTGCTGGGATTGCAGGAATGCACCACCATGCCTGGCTGTTCTCGTTCATTATCTAGGGATGTTTGCTGACCTGGTGTGCTCGACCTGGCTGGGGGCTTCAGTCTCTCAAGTCCTCCTTGAGAACCCTGGTCCTGCTGCAGCATTGTCTGCTCTTTTGCAGCGTTTGTGGGCTGGGGATCTTGAGCCAGTTGGAAGTGGTGTTTATAAACTTCAGCAGCGTTGGCGTGGAGGGCACTGAAGTTGGCCCCACTCCAAAGCCCCACATCACTGTACCCCACCCTGGGACTCAGTGGCCCCCATGGTGGTGCTGTGGGGGACCTTCACTGGTCCTGGACTCTGCCCCCTCGGCCTCCAGCTGGGGCATCTGGACGGTGTTCCGCCTGCCTGTGGCCCAGGGGCTGGGAGGACAAGACCTCAGGCCCCATCGCCATGGCCCCATTGCTGGGCTGTGCAGCCTGAGGCTCAGCCTGGAGCGAAACGGGGCGCCGAAGGGACTTCTACCCGCGGCCAGCAGTTCCTGCAGTTTCCTCGCCGGGGTGTTTTGTCCTGAGACGGAAGAGATCATGAAGTGCTGGTAGGGTGATCCAGCCCCTCCCCGTTTCGGGGTGCTCTGACGAACGACTGCTGCTCCTTACAGAAGTTCTGTGTCATTTTGTCTCAAGGCTGGTTTCTCCCTGATGGCTTTGGTGCTGTCCGAGGTCTGTGCCCGCCGCAGCGCAGTGCCCGCCAGCTCTGGTGTGCTGGGACGCCGGGCCTGCGGCCTGGAGGAAGGGAGGCCACTCCCAGCAGCGCACCCTCACCAGGACAAAGCCCTGTGGGGCCTGGGATTGGCTGCTAGCAGGCCTTGCTTCAGGGGCCTGGCTGTCAAGCAAGCCCTGGGCCTCGGAAGGGAGGTCAGCACCCACCCGGACCTGTGGGTTCCCCCACCAGCCACACTTGTCCTTCCTGGGGCGCTGCCCAGAGAGGCAGAGGCAGTGGGGCACAGGCCTCCACTACTGTCTCTGGCCAGGGCTGGCTGAGCGCCAGGCTGGGCTTCGTGGCACGCCGCCCTGGCACCGTGCACCATGCGCACACAGGCTGTGGGCTCCCGGGCCTTCTGCCGGGCCTCACCCTGGTCCCAGAGCCAGGCTGCAGCCCTGCGGGTCCCAAGGCCTCCTCTCCACAGCCCCTCTGGTATGGCTCGAGTCACTGGGGGGCTTCCAGCGGGGGCTCAGGTCAAGAGGAGGTTCACGGAGCAGAAGCACTGTGGGGGGGACTGCGAATTACGGGCAAGGGCGTCGGTGCCTTCTTCCTTCCTGTCTGTCTGCTCCTGGGTACAAGGCCATGCCCGCAGCATCAGCCTCGAGGGGCAGAGTTCCCTGGCCCCTGTGCGGCAGCCTCGCCTGCGGTCTGGTGCCCCCTTCCACATGTGCCTGCTGCGCAGCAGCAGGAGCCCTGGTGCGGGCATGGTCCAGTGGGGCGGGAGGAGTGGCTGACACCGAGGTCAGTGACACGTCCACAGTCCCCTGGGGGACAGGGCAGGTCGTCAGTGAGTCGGCCGGACAGGGATGGAGAGGAAGGGCAGGCACAGAACTTTGAGCCGAGAGGGCGTGAGAACCCCCAGGCCAGGCCCCAGGGGGCTGAGCCAGTGGGGGGCGTGGGCAGCAGCTGCAGGTTGGAACCCCAGGACAGGTGGGGGCAGCCGGCGCCCGAGTCTGAGAGCCCATGTGTCCAGGATTGGGAACCCCTGTGAGCTTAGTCATGTCAGAGTCAACCTATGGCACCCAGTGGTGCCTGGGGAGCATGGAATCAGTCCTGGTCTCGAGCTCTGCCCATGGCAGTGTGTGGGAGCCAGCAGCCACACTCCCTCCAGCTCCGGGCCCACCAAAGCGCGCGTTTGGGCAGGGCCTGTGCTGGGACCCATTTGGGAAGCCGGTTCCTGGAAAAGGTTGCAGGCAAATTCCAAAGCTGGTGATGGCGACGGGACCCTTTGGTAGCCACGCTGCCACAGCCTTCTAGGTCAGGGGACCGGCTCTGCCCAGGACAGGCCTCCCAGAGAGTTCCCTGGCACCCAGACAGCACCCAGGTAGAATCTGGGCCTCAGCAGAGGGCACACCCAGGTGTGAGCTGGTCCTTGAGTGGTCACTCGAGGCAGGTATGGGCCATCCAGGTAACAGTGACATTGGAAATTCCTTTTCTGTTGTTTTTTTGAGACGGAGACTCACTCTGTGTTTCAGGCTGGCCTTGAACTCACTATGTAGCCCAGCCTGGCCTTGAACTGATGGCAATCCTCCTGCCTCAGCTTCCTGAGCGCTGGGGTTACAGGCGTGCACCACCACTCCTGGCTGGAAATTTTGTCAGACCTCAGGAGCTCGTTTCTTTCCTTGTCCCTTGGTGACCTCCAGGGTGGACTTTCTTTAAGACTTTTGATTCTCCCAAGTCTCATTTTCCTGGTCTGTCAGGAGGTTGAGGCCTGGACTCTGGTGGCCCCTTTAAGAGTGCCCGTGCCAGGCCCTACCGTGGAATGCCAGCCGCCTCCCACGGACAGGCCTGAGGTGCTGTCCTCCCTCATCCCATCTCCCTCCGTCTCCGTCTCCGTCTCGGTGAGGGTTAACAGCACTTGAGCTTGTTGTCTGGAACCGGTTCAGACTGGTTTTCTGGAAAGTGCTTTGTCTCTCAGACTGAATCCTGGGAAGGGTCATGTGGAGCCCAGTGATGTCATGGGATCAAAAACTGACTCAGCGGTTTTGTCCTTCTTTTCTTTCTTCTTTAAATCAAGATATGTGTGTGCTGCAGGTACAGGGTGGTGGCACGGTGACAGGCCGGGCCCCAGGCTACTCCCAGTGCACCTTGCTGGTCCCCAAAGGGTTAAACATGACCCTCACCCCCCACCTCCCTGAGGTGAGGGGCCCTCCCTTCCCCCAGAGCAGCAGCAGGGGCAACTGAGTCACTGCAGTGCCTCCCAGGACAGCAGGGTCGCCCCGTCTGGGTCCCTCACATCCGGTCCTGCACAGGCCGGCGGCCCAGCAGATCGCCCTGTGCTCTCACCCCGGGCTCCTTTCCGATGAGCCGGCCCCGCCGTTGCACCTGGCCAGCCCCTGGTTCCTGGGCCCCGTCTAGATGCTCAGGCACCTCAGAACCTGGGAACCCTTCCTTCCCAGCGTCCCCCAGGGCTGTGAAGAAATGTCCCAGGGGTGCCTCTTGGGGCCCGTGTTTGTTGTACCACTCAGCTGTCGCCACATGTAAGGCCGCACCCTGAAAAGTTCCTGGCAGGTGGCACTTGGCTGTGTCTGTTCCAACGCTGTCTTCTCCTCCCCTCAAGCCCAGAATGACCGAAGAGGCATGCCGAACCCGGAGCCAGAAGCGAGCCCTTGAGCCCGACCTGACCGAGGATGATGCGGAGAGCAAGAAGATAAAGATGGAGCGAGGACTGTCGGCTTCAGACCGCAGCCCCGAGGGTGACACGAGGGTGACACCGGAGCCGGGAGTGGGCCCAGCCCAAGGACTTCTGGGGGCAGCAGAGACCTCCACGGCGGCCGTGGGCAGAGGTGACGGGCTGCTGAGCGACGGGCCCGTGGACATGCGCACCTCCCACAGGTGAGCAGGGTGGCGGCGGGCGGGCCGGCTGTGCCGGGTTGTCGAGTGTGTGGCCGCAGGCTCTGGCCCTGGCATGGCCCTGCCGGCAGCAAACAGCCCCGGCCACACAAGCTCCCTCCTGGGGCCCTGGCGCCAGATGGGCGTGTCCGGGGTGTGGTCTCAGTGTTACCCACTGCCTCCCAGCAGGGCTCAGCTTTGCTCAGCTAAGCGTGCCTGCCACCTGCCAGTCAGCTGGTTGCGTTTGGCTTACAGGAAAAGGCGAGCCTTTCATTCGGTTGTGCTTCCTGCTTTCTGGGTCTGAGCGCGGGAGGCCGGGGAAGCTGCGCCCTGCCTGGCGCACCTGGTGGGTGTCGCTCCTCAGGAGGTTGCCTCTTGCTTGGTGGACTCGGCCACCACCCGGGGCAGAGCTCTGCAGCCTGCACCGTGGTTTCCCTCTGTCCAGGGTGACTCTGTTGTCCTCGGCCGCTGCGAGGCTCAGCCGGGTGCCCCCACCGCGCAGCCCTCTAGGCGCCTGAGGCAGGAGGGGGAAGTTTGCACCCGCCGGACAGTTGAGTTGACCCCGTGAGAGCCTGAGTCAGAAGTGAAAGGCGAAAGGCGTGCTCAGGTGTAGCTCACCATGAAGGCCTTGGGTTCTGTCCCCTGTATTGAAGAGAGTGGGGAGCACTGTCCTCACCCCATTTCTGCATTCAGAAGTTTCTCTTCTCAGAGATAAACTCAGACCTGACCCCTGCTCCTGCGTTTCACGTTGCTGGGTCTCTCCAGTGTCCACCCCAGCAGCTTCCGAGGCACGGGTTCCCTGCTGCCCACCAGACACCCACAAGCACTGTCCAGGCTGGAAGCTCGCAAGCAGGTGGCCCCTCGCCTTCCTTGTCCGTGTCCACTGACTCCGCAGAAGGGCCCTGAGTGCCGATCTCTGTCCTCAGTCCACTTTGGAGCCCAGAGTAGGGGTGGTGGGGCTCCCGCTGGGTGCCTGGTATTGCCCAGAGTCTGGACTTGCACCTCCTCCCTCAGCCTGGTCCTAGGGGGTCGGCATCCCCGCTCCTGGAGGAGCACAGCCCTCGGGCCCTGCCACCCAGAGGCTTCCTCTGCCCTGCTTGCCGTGTGCCTGCTGGACCCCAGCCTGTGCTCATGCGGAGGTGCAGGGCTCCTGCTTCCTCAGCAGGGAGAAGGTCTACGCCACCTGGTGGGGGGGCTGTGGTGGGGGCGCCCATGTCCTCAGGGCCTCTCCTGGGTGCCTCTGCGTTCCAGGCGCTTGGCTGGTGTTTTCTCCCCTAATCACTGAGTGGCCTTCAGGGCGGGCCTGGGAGACACAGGGAGAGAGAGATTGGGTGTTGACAGAGTTCACAGCTGGGACTCAAAGCCAGAGCTCTCTGTCCAAAAGCCCAGGGCTCCTCCAGGACTCCGGGCCTCATGGTCGCCTTCTCCACTGGGCCGTCAGCTTCCGGAACTGAGATTACTTAGAAGGTGCGACGTTACTGAAGTCGATCGGACTGCTTTTCTTAGGACTTATAAAGGATGTGAGGAATCAAGGGACAGGGGGCAGCCCAGGTACTCGGACATCTCTGTGGCAGCAGAGCAGCCCAGCCGTGGGGGCCGGTGGGCGGCTGGGGTCGGGTCGGCTGGGCAGGCGACCGAGGCCTGTGTTTTCCGCTGGTAAAGCAGGCGGCGGTCTCCACCTCACAGCTTGACGATGTGTGATGTGGGATGCGCGCTGGGGGTCACAGGCCCCCAAGCCGGCGATGGCGGCTCCCCTTCCACTCGCGCAGTCTTCACAGTGAGCTGTCCCCTCGCCCCAGGCTTTGGGGTTGGTTCTGCGGGAGCGTGCAGAACTCTGAGGGCTGCCTGGGGTCCTCACTGGGAGACTGGCGGGCACCCTGGGGCGGCTCAGTGGGTTTCCCAGGCTCGAGTCTGTCCCACCAGGGAACGGCTGTGTCCAGCCACAGTGCAGGTCGCTGAGGCTTCCAGCTCCGGGCTCAGTGTGTCAGGTGGAAGTTGCTGTGCCAAGAGAATCTGATTTTCATTCTTTAACTCCTTTACTGAAACACAGCAGACATAATGAAAAGTACATGTGCTGCCAGATACATTTTCACAAACGACCCATCCTTGTAGCCCAGAGCCGCTCGCAGGCGCCGCCCTCCACGGCCAGCCCTGGCCTGGCCTCCAGCGTGGACAGCTTTCCCACGTGTGTAGGGACGGGGGAGCCTGTGCTCTGTCTGCTTGTGTTCAGCATTGCATTCCCGCGACACACTCACCTCGAGAGGCAGCAGTGATTCCCTTGCCCTGCGTTCTGGTGTGACAGCCCCTGTGGCTACAGGGTCTGATTCATGGGTCAGAAATACCCGGAAGGGTGGGGTGCAGCTCAGGGCACGGCGCTTGCCTGGCGTGCACTCCCAGGGGATGACGTTTGTGTGGCGCTTAGCTTGTGTTGGGGCTGTCAGTCCTGGAGGTCGGGTAGACGCCTTGCCCTTTATGAGGGTCTTCAGCATCCTGCTGGGTGCCTTGGAGCCCGGGCCTCTCTGATACCAAGTGACTATGTTCTGTTACTAGAATTTGTTTGGCTGTTTTTCAAAATTACCTCCTTTTCTTGGATGCTTTCTAGTTCCTGTCTTAGGACCTAACTTGGGTATTTGGAGAACCAGAGGTGATTTTTAGTGGTTTCTAAGAGAAGGAAGTTCCTTTTCCTCTAAGAGAATGGCAAGGGCTGGAGGTACAGTTCAGCACCACAGAGCCTGCCTGGCAAGTGAGAGGTCCTGAGTTCGATTCCCAGTACCTAGGTAAGTAAAATAATAATGAAAACTTTGACATATGAGCCAGGCATGGTGGCATGTGCCTGTAATCCCAGTACTTGGAAGGCTGAGGCAGGAGGATCCCCGTGAGTTTGAGGCCAGCCTGGGATACATAGTGAGATCCTGTCTCAAAAAAAAAAAAAAAAAGACAAAGAAAAAGAGTGGCTATGGTTTGAATCACCAAGATAGATACAATTATAGATTCATTTCCACTTGCACACACACTGTTGTGGGCGACTTGGAACATGCATGGGAGGAAGAAGTGACAGGACCCCCATCCCTTTAACTTGGTGCTATTTCTGACTTAAAGTCTCCTAAAGCTTGTGTTCTATAGTTGAAATTGGAGGGCAACTTCCGGTTACAATTGAGGAGATGCTGGGTTACTTCTCAGAATGCAGCAAATCAGGCATAGTGGCTTATAAACGGCTGCGGATCTAACTCAGTGTGAAGGCCCCAAATTCATTCCCCAGTGTTGCAGAAAAGAAGAAACAAAAAGCAACAACAAAAAATGCACACCTGTCATCCCAGCACTTGGGAGGCTGAGGCAAGAAGATCACCCTTTGAGAGTTCGAGGGCAGTCTGGGCTCCATCGTGAGTTCAAGGCCAGCCTGAGCAGCATGGGGAGACCTTGTCTCAGCACCTCCCCACACCCTTCAGCAACAATAAAGCAAAACCCAAGAGCTGGGCGTGGTGGCGCACGCCTTTAATCCCAGCACTCGGGAGGCTGAGGTAGGCGGAGCGTTGTGAGTTCGAGGCCAGCTTGGGCTACAACGTGAGTGCAAGGCCGTCCTGAGCTACACAGTGCGACCCTGCCTCGAAAAAACTAGGGCTGGGAGTTTGACTCAGTGGCTTAAACGCCCGTCTGGCAGGCGTGAGACTGGGAGTTTGATCCCTGGTGCCGCAAAAAAAAAACAACAACAATAAAAAAAACCCAAGTGTCAAGAGCCATTTTAACACAGAGGCACACAGGACTTGAAGGCTTTGTGCTTAAGACGGCCAGTCTCCGCGTGAGTGCTGAGGCCGGCGCTTGGCGGGGGCTGCTTCCAGCTCTCTCCCCGCCGCTTGGGGAGGGGCTTCTTGCCGGGCTGGCAGGCGGAGGACCAGCAGCCTCTCTGAGGGTGTGGAACGTATTGAGACTGTTGGAAGTAATGACCGAAGACGACCTTACCCAGAAGCTCCATGAATGCCGGGCGGTATCCGTGCTGGTGGTGCCCGGCCGCTTCTTCAGGCCAACAGGAACTCGGCCGGGATGACCCTGGACGTGGCAGGCGAGTGGGCTGACAGGAGAGGGTTGTTGCCTCGTCTCGGCCCTCTGAGAGCTGCCCAGTGGCCGATCGGCTCACAGTACACCAGATGCGAGACTGGGCTGGTGCAGAAGAGGAGAGAGAAGCAGCACAGTGCAGCAGTTTCCGTGTTTCTGTAAATCACGTTAGTGTGACTCTGAAGTGAGCACGCACCTGTAATACCAGCACCCACAAGGCGGAGGCAGAGGAGGATTGCAAGTTTGAGGCCACCCTGAGCTACATAACCAGACCCTGTCTCAGAAAAGGACAAAAGTCTGAGTTGATTATGGTAAATTAAGATGTTCATCGCAATCACTGTAGAACAACTATTAAAATAAAAGATACAGTCGAGTGTGGTGGTGCATGCCTGTAATCTCAGCCTTCAGGAGGCTGAGGCAGGAGGATCACTGTAAGTAACTGGCAAATCAACAGAAAAATCAAAGTGACCCTATGAAAGTGTTTAACATGAAGGGAGGGAAGTAACTGAGGGACAAAGACGTCTAAGGGAAGACATTCAGAAAACCAATTGCAAAACAGCACATGCGAGTCCAGCCCTAGCTATGCTGCAGTAAGTACCAGTGCGTTACATGCCTCAGCCAGAAGCCAGCAGCGAGCTCCGTCATCCCAGCACTCAGGAGACTGAGGCGGGAAGATCACCCTGAGTTCTAGGCGATCCTGGTCTATCTAGTAGCTCAGGGCCAGCCTGGACTACATAGTGAGACCCTTACTCAAGGAAAGAAGGGAAAGAAGAAAAAGTCAGGGATGGTCTTGGGTTGGGTAGAAAAAGCACGCTCCAGCTTGGCGCTGGGTTGTTAACATGGGGCAGCCCCAGATTGAAGGGCAAATATGAGGAGACGCGGAAGGAATCGCCACAGTGAGCAGTGGAGTACTGCAGCGACTGTGTTGGTAGGGGATACAGTGGATGTCACACCCACAGTCACTGGAGCTGGAGGAGCCCTTTGCGACACCTTCAGAGCCCACACACTCGTGAGGTTACACGTGTCTAAGCACAGAGCCCAGTGCAGATATCCGAGGCCGTGGCTGGAAGGGCTGGTGGGGAATGGGCAGCGCCCGGTCCCTGGGGTGGGCAGAGCAGGGCTGTGTGCCCGGCCCTGCACACGGTTGCCAGGGTGCTGTGACTTAAAGGGGACAGCGAGTGTTGGCGAGGACACGTGAGACAGACCCCTCGTGTACTGCAAGTGGGAATGCAAAACCGCGGGAGCATCGTTTGCTTGCTTGCTTGCTTGCTTGATTTTATTTATTTTATTTTTTTTTGTGGCACCAGGGATGGAACTCACAACCTCGTGCCTGCCAGGTAGGCGCTTAAGCCACTGAACTAAACTCCCGACCCTAGTTTGTTCTGAAGCAGGGTCGCACTATGTAGCTCAGGCCAGCCTTGTGCTCACGTTGTAGCCCAAGCCAGCCTTGAACTCACAACGCACTCCACCTACCTCAGCCTCTCCAGTGCTGGGATTAAAGGTGTGTGCCACCACACCTGGCTTTATTGTTTGCTTTCAGTGCTAGACGTGAATTTAGCATGTGGCTCTGCAGAATGTACCCAACCCAAGAGAAGCGAAGCTGACTGCGGGCACAGGTGCAGGGTGACACTGCCCCGAGGCGGAGATGGGCGTCACCGAGGGAAACCAGCCGTGGGCCGCAGCTCAGCAACCCTGAACCTGGTGTGCGCCTTCATTCATAGCGTGCGAGGCTCAGTGACAGAGCACATACTTAGCATGCACGCAGCCCTGGCTTCACCCCAGCAAACTAACTGTAGAGGAAAAGCATGGTCAAGGGCTGCCAAGGGTGGGAGAAGCACTAAAAGGAACCTTTTGGAGATGAGGATGCACTCAAAGTGAATATTGCAGGGTCGGGAGTTTGGCTCAGTGGCTTAAGCGCCTGCCAGGCAGGCGAGTTTGTGAGGTCAAGCCCCAGTGCGCAAAAAAAAAAAAAAAAAAAAAGTGAATGTTGCACGTTGTCTCCACTCAGTAAATCACATGGTCTGGGGGGGGGGGGCTGTGTGGCAGTACCCACCTGTCGTCCCAGCACTCAGGAGGCTGAGGCAGGAGGATTAGTGCAAGTTTGAGACCAGCCTGGGCTCCAAAATGAGCTTAAGGCCAGCCTGAACTGCATAGTGGACCTGGTCTCCAAAAGACAAAAAACAAAAACAAAACTCCCACAGGTTCCAGTCATCACGTCCTCCTCTCTGGTGGTACCGTGCTGGGGGCGGGGGAAGCCGCACACCCTGAGCCCAGGTCCCTGGCTGTGCGGGTGCTGGCGCAGGCCGAGCCAGCCGTGTCCTGTGTAAGTCGTGCGGCTCCTGGCGTCTCCGTGGAGGCCACGCCCAGGTGAGAACAGAAGGCCGCTCCCTGTGCCTCCGAGTGCGGATCTCTGCGGCCTTTGTGGGGCGCCGCTCTCCTGGTGGTGGTGGCAGGCGGTGGTCTGTCCACAGGGAGTGTAGCCCTGGTCACCCTGCTGCTTCTCCAGGGCTGGCAGTGGGGGACTGTGCTGAAGCCTCGGGGGGAGAGGCTGCTGTTGGCTCAGCGAGGCGGACGCCTGAGCGGCTCGGAGCTCCCTCTGCCCTTTGCCCTGGGCGGGAGCAGCCGAGCCGGGCCTCAGCCTCCCCTGCTGCTGCGCCACTGGCTCTGCTGACTGTGGCCCTCAGGTGCCCCCTCCCCGCCCCAGTCTGGAAAATGCCCAAGATGTCGTCTGCGTACTGGGCCCGCGTACACAGGGGCCCAGATAGAGGTGCGTAGGTCCGCGTCACTTGATTCTAAGGGTTGGGTGCCCCGTAGTGGGGTGTTGGTGCACACGACTGACACCGCGTTCACTCAGTCCTCTTCCGAAAGGAAAGTGATGCTGCGGCCCCGGTCCCTGGAGTAGGGCGCGTGTGGACAGCTGGTCAGGGTGCAGGGTCCGGGGCTCTCGGAGTGGCCAGCGGGGGGCCTCCCTCTGCAGTGGGGGCAGGGCTGTGTAGAGGTCACCCCAGTGTCCCCATGGCCAGCGCCCAGAGTGCCTGGCAGGAGGAGCTTCCCTAGGTGGGGATGTGTGGCCTGCGCCTGTGGGATCTGGGAGCCCCTGCAGGCTGGGCTGCTGCTGAGAGCAGGGGCGCTGCATGGCCCCCCTCCCGGTACTCCCTGGTACTCCCGGCGGTCGGGTTCCCAGGCTGCATGTGTTCCTGTGTCAGCGAGACCGCCGGGCTTTTCCTCAGCGCCCACACTGCATTATGCTCATGGCTGAGGGGTCTGGCAGCCGCGTCCACACTTGGTCTCGTCAGTCTTTATGATTCAGCCACCGGGACCCCAGAGGAGCTGGGGTGCGGGCCCTGGCCCCCATGTGGCACCTCGTGCTGCGCCTGGTCACGCGCGCCCTCTGGGATGGAGGCTCAGGGCCAGGCCTGTGAAGGAAAGCGGCATCTGGCTGCCCAGGGTGCCCCTCACAGAGTTGGCGCTGTGACAGTCACTGCTGTACCGGCTGCCGGCATGGGAGCAAGTGGGGTCCCCTAGGAGCACGCAGACCCCGGCCTCCCAGTCTCATGCTGTGCCCACCACAGCTGTGCGGGCCTCGGCCGGCTGTCTGCTGGAACCGCCCTCAGTGAGGTGGGTGATGGTGGCCCAGCTGTCGTGTGCTGGCTCGGGCAGGACAGGCTTCTCAGCGGTAGGGGTGTGTGGGCCTGCACCCCAGTTCTGGAGGCCTGACTCCCTCAGCGTGGGAACCTGGGAAGCCCTGCAGGCCATGGGCCCCCCCTCCCCTGCCGCTGCTCCAGCCCCTCCCCAGCACCTGTTGGGGGCTGGCTGCTGCCTTCCACTTCAAATTCTGCCTGCTGCTCCTCACCGCTGGTGGTTTTCAGTAGAGGCCGGGCGGCCCCGGAAGTGTCGTCTTCAGTTCCAGCCAGCAGCCCACACCCTACTGCCCACAGCCTGAGCTGAGCTCAGAGGCTGAAAGGTACGTCTGTCTGTCCTTCCCTCCCTTCCTCTCTGTCTCCCTCCCTCTGAAGTGCGTCCCGGGTTCTGGGCCTTTCCCGTCTCCTGTGTTGGTCTGCAGCCCTCTGTGGTTCCTCATCCTATTTCGTCTTTCTGTCCATCTGCCTTTATTCCGGACCTGTATCTAATTGGGATTTGAAGTCATTGATATTTGAAGAACTTACCGTATCTCTAAAAGTGGTTAGGTTTCTGGGGCACTAGGATGACAGGCTCCGGGGTGCCCCGTTTCTGAAGACCCTGAGTGATCCTAGTCACCCACAGCCCGTAGTGTCTCTCCTGAACCCTGGGCTGCTCTGTGCTGCCCCTTCCAAGGCCCTGCCACGGTCAAGGGGGGCACCAGAAGCCCTGGACAGTTTGTCCCTGATGGAAAAGCAGAGGCCACTGTGCAGTTCTGGGAGGGATCACGGGTGGGTGCTGGTGCGTCTGTCAGGAGGGCTTCACACACAAGCAAGGGGGCAGTGTCACGGGCCGTGCAGAGCTTCTGCTGTCTGACCTGCTTCTGCTGAGAGCGGAGGTGTGAGCCTGTGATCCCAGCGCTCTGGGAGCTGAGGCAGGAGGATCTCAAGTCTGAGCCCAGCCTGGGCAACTTAGCAGTTTAACAAACCTGTATCTCAAAGTAAAAAATAAGGGGGCAGGGGATCCAGCTCAGCGGCGTGGTGCCTGCCTGGCCGAGGTGTCTCAGTGCCAAGGCCCTGGGTTCAGGTCCAGTGTTGGAATAGGAGAGAGCGGCTCTGTG
Organism: Dasyprocta punctata; assembly: GCA_004363535.1. Lineage (NCBI taxonomy): Eukaryota > Metazoa > Chordata > Mammalia > Rodentia > Dasyproctidae > Dasyprocta > Dasyprocta punctata. The sequence goes on along the minus strand of RJWM01005800.1, from coordinate 16,186 downwards.
GTGCAGTGGTTTCTGGCTCCTCCCAGTACACGTGCCTGCTGGGGCCTGTCACATGCCAACTTCCTGCAACTTGTGCCTGGGCCACTGTGGCGGGTAATTTGAAGTCCGGTCTGCGGGCATCTGGGAGGGAGGGCTCGAACTTAGTGGAATCTGGGCATGGGCTGGGCACCTGCCAAGAGTGGGTGCCTGGCCCTCGAGCGACCTGTGTGACCCTGGGGCGGGAACAGGAGTAGGGGTGGCCTTGGTAGGACGTGCTCTAGGAAGAAAAGAGTGGCTGACTGGTTGAAAAAGATTTCTGTTTTGTTTTCTTTCAAGAAGGTGAGTCTCTGAATTGTGACCGGCTGCAAGCGGCAGGGGAGTGGCAGCCAGAGAGAGCAGGGTGTCCCTGGCCCTGACCCAACATCTGTCTGCGCCCCCTGCCCTGTGTGCGCCCTCTCCCCTGTGCCCCTGGGGTCTCCGCCTCCTCCTGGGAGGACTTGGCACAGTGCTGATGGAGCTCACGAGGCCTCCACAGGAAGCAGGGAGGTGGCATGAGGCGCACAGGCCTGGTGACTGTCCCCGAGGTCTGAGGCTCAGGCAGGTGCCCTGGGACTCGGCGTCCTCCCTGGGGAGTGGGATGGAGACATACCAGACATTGCTGCATGCCCCTTCTTTGGGTCCCAAGCCATATTAACTGCTTATTTTTAGAGCCTAAATCTTAAAAATAGGTTGTAACTTAGCTGTAAGGCTACGGGTCTCAGTGGGACTGAGATCCCGTGACTCGCAGGGTCCTGGTGCTTCCAGAGGTTTCTGTGGAGGCCGTCAGCTCAGCTGTTCAGCGCTGTCTCCCACAGCAGGACTCGGGTGTCCGTGGGCCGCGTCGGGAGTGTGGTCTGGGGGGTCAGTGTTGGGAGGCTCCCTGGAGGGAGCGGCACCCAGGTGGTGGGGGGGCGGGGGCTGGGGGCTGGGCCGGGCAGTGAGGCGTGGTCGGAACCCGAAGGTACCGCCCTGGGCACCTGGCCGAGAGCACTGCTGAGTGTGCTGCAGAGGGGAGGTCTGGGGCCTGAGCGCGGCCGTGGGGCGGGAGCCGCGAGGTGCAGGGCAGAGCCCTGGTATACAGGTTACCCAGCGAGCCGGGTTTCCCATGAGCTGGGTCCAGGAGGGGGCTGCACGGCAGTGGTTTGAGGGCCGTGAGAATCTCGCGACTGCCAGCTGTGTGGCCTTTGGTTGAATAGGCCGTGCACCTCTGGGGGCTGCGTCTCAGGGCAGCTCTGCGGGAAGGGAGAAGCAGCGCCGGGCGGAGTCAGGGCACTGAGGCCCGGGAGCCCTTCACCTGAGGGCCCCAGAGAGCATGTGGGTGTCCTCTGACATTTGCTGTTAGGAAATCGAGTGCATGCCTGTAACCCCAGCGTGGGGAGCCTGAGGCAGGGCGAGCTCGCATTCAAGGCTAGGCAGACTACACAGTGAGACTCTGTCTCAAAAACCAAAAGGAAAAGAAAAATTGAAAATACGAACAATTAAAGGTGACAGCCAAGAAGGGAAAAAAGAGACGACAGTCACAGGTTGAAGAATAGCAGCGTCATGTTTTCTGTGATGCTCGGCAGCGTACGGCGGGCAGTGTCCCAGTGGACGCGGAATGAGCCCTCCTGCCTCGGCCCCTGGAGTGCTAGGTTGCAGCGGGCACCCCCACGTGTCCTAATGAATGCTCCTTGTGGACCCAGGAGCCCATGGCGGGTTTGACCCGGGCCGAGACGGTTTCTCAGACTTCCCTTTTTGATGACTTTTGACAGTTTGGGTGGTCTGTCGTGTCCCTTTGTGGGACTCGGTTCCGCTGGGGAGAGGTTTGGGGAGGTGACCTCTGTGGCGACCCCACCCTGTGCTCTCCCCTTGGAGGGTGGAGGGGCAGGATCTGCGTCTGCGGCTGGGGGGGCGCTGCAGGGGGACACTGCGTTCCCCTGAGGGTCTTTGTCGGAGTTGGAGCTGCTGTGGGCACACGACCCCTCATGGGCATCGGGAAACCTGGCCTCTTCCTGTCCTCGTCATCTGCTGGGAAGCTGCTGAGCCCAGAGCGAGTGGCAAACTCAAGTTTTCCAAAATCGTAAACACAGCCTGTCGAAGTTTGGGCTTGATCGCTGGCCTCAGATGCCGCCTGGAGCGCCCTGCGAGGTGGCAGGCTCCATGGCCCGTCCTGGGGAAGCAGTGCCCGCTCCCAAGGCCAGGTCAGGGTGTGTCTGCGGCCTCCCCCTCAGCAGCACCTCTGAAGGCACCGCCCTGCCTCAGTGGCATCAGGATCCTGACAGATTGGCACTTGGGTTTCATCATAGTGCACGGCGGCTCAGAAGAGGGCGACCCATTCGGCCACAAGGAACTGACCTTGGCGCAGCTTGTGGGGTTTGATGAGGAGCCAGGCGCCCCCACAGCTGCAGGAGCGCCCTGCCCCATGGTCCTCGAGGGAGCTGGGGGCATGGGGAATGTGCCCGGCAGTTGTGAGCGGGCATGTGGTCTGGGTGGCCGGAGGGTGGCGCTGCTCCTTGGCTGTGGTTTGCAGGTGCCACCGCCCGTGCTCTGCGTTGGTGAGCAGGCCCGCCTCTCTCGGGGTGTGACGCGGCTCACTGGCTGTGGGGAGTCTGCCCCCTCTGCTCAGTTCAAGGGCTTGGCGCCGAGTTCTCCCCGCGGGAAGGTCAGCAGGACACATGCAGGCGCTGGTGCCGTGGTCAGGCGCTCTCTGCCCCACACGCTGGCCAGCCCTGGGCTTGGCTGGGGGCCTCGTGCACCCCTGTCCTCTCTCTCCTCGCCTGGTCCCCTCGGGACTCAGCATACGGATGCTGCCGGCTCTTTCAAATAGGAATACTCTCTCTAACCTGTTCCAAAAATGGTACTTATAACCCAGAATAACGGCTGGTGGTCACGTGTGCCAGTCCTCGCCAGCCCGCGGTTCCTCTACCCAGGCCTTCGGGGCCCACCCGGTGCAGGGTGCACACAGCAGCCTGAGCCTGGGATGAGCCCCGGCCGTGCCTGGTGCCAGCCTTGTGACCTTGAGCCATCCCACACGTGCGCGTGGTGGGGGCGCTGGTGAAGGGGTGCAGTGGTGGCTGGCTCAGGGGTGACACCGGAGAGGGTTCACAGGTGTTGCGGGTGGTTTTCTGGACGTGAGAGGCCGGCCTCACGGTTCCGGGAGTGTGGTCATTTCTCCCTGGTTTCCGAGCAGAGCGTGCTGGCTTTGATTCCCCTCCCGGTGGCATCCCCACCGGCGGGCTCGTGCTGCAGTGGCCTCCCCAGCAGATGGCAGGCCGGTGCGTGGCTGCCCTGGTCTCCTCAGCTGGTCTGTGCGAACCTCCGCTCCTCCGCATATCCCCAGGAGCAGCCCTGTCCAGCGAGGTTCTTGGGGCTTCCCTGGCGGGCACTGTGACACCAAAAGCCGCTGCATTCCTGGATGGCGTCGCCAGCGCGGGCTGGATGCCAAGAGCAGGCGCTGCATGGGGCGCCGGGCCCCCAGCTGCCCCAGGGAGCCGCCCGTGCTGCCCTCCACTGAGTGAGGTGCGCGGGCGTCACCGGGGCGGGGTGGGGCTGGTAATGGAGTCCCAGGGGGGCAGTGGGCCCCAGAGTCCCCGGGAAGCCTGATGGCTGCGTTTCAGCAGTCCCACCCCAGCTGCCCGCACCTCTGCGCCCCTGCAGCGGCAGCCGAGCGAAATGTGCTCTGACTCCCAGGCCCCCGGAGGCGGCGCCTCGCTTTTCTCTTGACATCGAAGCCAAGGGGAGCTCAGGTTACTGCCGGAGCAGTGGTAATGGATGCTGAGGAGTGGGAGGAGGGTCGCCGCCGGCTGGGCTGGCAAGGAGCAGGTGGGCTCCGAGCCCCGGGTCAGGCCCTGCGCCCACCCTGACTCCCCCGATACCCCGCTGGAGCTGTCGGGGGGGCAAGAGCTGTCTGCCGGCCCGGAGCCCTCCTGTAGAGGCAGGGAGCGGCCCCGCGCCCAGGACACGGGGCCTGTTGGACAGATCTGCCTATCTGCTTGTCTCCCTTAAGTCGGTGTCTCTCTCTCTCTGTCTCTCTGTCTCTCTCTCTCTCTCTCTCTCTTAACTTCTAAAAGCACTTCGCAAACTGTGGATGAGGTGGGGGCAATGCAGTGAACGAAGCCTGCGGAATTGCTGTTTGGCTTTGACTCAGACCGGGAGGCTGAGGTCCCCCAGGCCTCAGATCCTCAGTCCCTCTCCCGGGCCCTCTCCAGCCCCTTCTTCCTAGCAGCCCTGCTCTCTGTGTGACTTCCTCAGCTCTTCCGTCTCACCCGAGCCCTGCCTCTGCGCTGCCGGCCCTGCCCTTCCATTCCCTTCCCTTCCCTTCCCTTCCCGGCCGGCAGCCCCCAAGTGCCGGCTCAATGGGGTGCTCACTTGCGTAAATGCCTGTTTCCTGTCTTCTGCGCTCCCCGCCTGGCCCGGGCTGGTGTCTGGGGTGGGTGGCGGTGGGGGCGCTCTCAGGGAGGAAGCGGCCGCGCTGCCGTGCCGGGCCTGGCCAAGGCTCCATCAGCCTTGTGGTTTTACAGCAATACAGCAAGGCTGTGCTGATGCGTGCTGCCTGCGTGCTGCCAGTCCTGGCGTCCCATGTTAGCTGGGTGGGTGTCCCTGGCGGCGGCCTCACTCGCACAGCAGCTGCATGGCTGGGAGCGGCCCGGCCGGGCCATATCCGTCTCTGTCTCCGTCTCCCGTCTCCATGTGCTCCCCTCCTGGCCCGCCCTCCCCTCGGTGTCTGCTGCACTGTGAAGGCCTAGGCAGCAAGCGGCTCCAGAGCGTCTGTGGCATTGCCTTGGAAAGCTGCAAGGTTGCTTCCTTCTACTCTGTAGTTCACAGATGGAACCACAAAACCAGCCGGGGTGGGGGTGGGGTGGGGTGGAGCAGGGGCTGGGGCTGGGGGAGCCACCACCCAGTGCCACCACCGCATCCGCTGGCTCTGCAGAAGCAGGCAGTGGGCGTCTGCAGGGTCCTGTGCCGTTCAGCCCCTGGCTGCAGGATTTTGGCAGTCCTGAGAACTAGGGAAAGAAGTGCCTGAACCCAGTCAGACAGGGCTCAGCTTCCGGGATCTGTCGCTTATTAGAAAGACACAGGCAGCGCGGCGTTTGGGAATCCTTTCAAGTGGCTCTGCATTTCCTTCAGCAGCTCAGCATCTGTGTGCTTGTGGAAAGGAGCTGCCCTTTGGGGCAGGGATACCAGTCGAAGGGTTCCTCTGAGCGCAGACCCCATTCCGGAGCCCAGTGTGAGGCTGTCTGCTCTGGTCACCCCGTTCAGAGGGTCAGTCTGCTTCCTGGCTCACACCTGGGAGCCGCAGGACTGAGCCAGGGTGGCCTGTTAGCTGCCTTGTCTACCCAGTGTCAGCGTCAGGGAGCCCAGGAAGCATCCCTCTTGATTAAAATGATCGTTCCACGGAGCCAGGGCCCCGTCTGTGGGTGCTGCTCTTGCAGCCCAGGTTCCAAGGCTATTGTCCTCTCCCTGCATCCCTTGAGGCCCTTCCACAGTGTGGAGCTGTTGCAGTTTTGGGGGTTGCCTAGGGGCCTCCAAGATGTGGGCCCACTGGCTGTGAAGAGGGCATGAATGGCCTGGTGCAGGTGCCCCACCACAAGAGGCTCCCCTCTCCAGGCAGCCCCGAGACCTGTCTCTTCCTCTGGAGACCAGAGAGGAAGGAAGGAAGACCCTGGTGTCTTGGAGAGGTCAGCCAGCTGTCTGCAGCCGGAGTCCTCTGGGGAGCTTCAGGCCTGCGCCTTTGTGGGGGCAACTCCAGGAGCTAGCAGGTCCTGGGCCTGGGGTGGAAGGGCCCACCATCTTCCAGGGGTGCTGTGTCATTGCAGGGCCCTGACACACATGCACAACCCCACCTTTGCTCTTGGCCCCCTGGGCACAAACACCTTGGCCCTGTTTGGGAGCCGAGGCTGCACTGCAGAGCGGGGCCCCGGTCCCCAGCCGCTATGCCTGTGCCATACCTATGAGAGGGTGACCCTCTGGAAGCTGGGGGAGGGAGGACACCTGGCAGGGGTCGCCATGCAGGCACCTTGGGAGGCAGAGGCACTTGGATTCTGGGGAAGAACGGAGACCCCCTGGGCAGCTCCGGGGGGGGGCACAAGCCTGCACTGCACCCAGCAGATCCCTGGCGGCGGCGGGGGCAGGGGGGGCTGCAAGGGCTTCTTGAGTGTGCTGTGGGGTGTGCACCACTGGGGCTCCCCATGGGCACCAGGCCACCGTGCACTGCACTCCCAGGGCCCGGGCATAGGCAGGCAGGGGTGGTTGGAGCTGCACGTGCGGCAGAGGGTGACCGGGGCTCACTGCGGGCTGGGGTGTGCGGAGGAGGGTGCAGCGCACAGCACTGTGTAGCGGGGTGGGGGGGCCCAGGGTGGCCTGGGGGTCCAAGGTGAGCGAGTACAGGAGGATCAGGTGGGGCCGGGGCCAGCTCTGGCGAAGCGGCCGCCACCTCCCACCTGTCCACCAGACCCGAGGTGGCCTAGAAGGGGGCGACGAGGGTTAGGGTCAGGTGACCCTACTGGCCCGCTGAGCTGGTCCTAAGCAGGAGCTCTTGTCCCAAGGCCTGTGTATGTAGGGGCCTTTGGTCTGCGCGTCAGGAGAGGCTGTCGGTGGCCAGGGCGACTGTCAGGATGTTCTGTCTTTGACATTCTACAGCCCTGGAGGTGTCAGGTGTGCGCTGTGGGCCCCAGGTCTGTGCAGCCGTGCTTTCTGGAGTGCTTTTGATATGCGGCAGTGAAACTCCCAACCTGCTACATGTCCGGCACAAGTTCGTGCTCTCTAAAATTGAGGAATGAATTTTAGGAACAGCGGAGGTTAAGAGCAGAATGTATTTATTGAGAGAAAGAAAGCTTCTGCCTGAGGGACAGAAGGGGTCCCAAGCGGGTTGCTAAAGACTCTGTCTTTTCTAGGGGCTTTTTTTCTGTACCAGGCATCGAACTCACAACCTCGTGCCTGCCAGGCAGGCGCTTACGCCACTGAGCTAAATCCCTGGCCCTACTTTTTGAGACAGGGTCTCACTATGCAGGTCAAGCTGGCCTTGAACTCACTTTGTAGCCCAGGCTGGTCTCAAACTCACAACAATCCTCCTGCCTCAGCTTCCCAAGAGCTGGGATTAAAGGTGTGTGCCACCACACCTGTTTTCTACAGATTTTTATAGAGTAAAACCACAAGGTGAGACAGGTCCAAGGTGATGAAAACCTGGGAACTCGCAAGGTGGGCGTAAGGTGGGGCAGAACTATGGTTAACCAGTAAGATTAATTGCTCAGGTAAAATTGGTTAAATCGGGGACAAGTGGAGAAGCGAGTCACATAGTAAGTGGGGATGCTTAACAGCAGCGACTTCTGTAGGGTGTGGGATGTGGCCTCCTGACTTCGTCGGGGTGACAGAGAGCTATTTGGACCGTGGATTCTTAGGATGCAGTTGTATGTGCTCTGTCTTTTGTCCTGAGAGCTGGCCCACAGCAGCAGGTGCCTGTCTCCTCAGAGGTCACAAGGTATCTGAACTTCTGCACTGGCTCCTTGGGGGGCCCAGCCCTGTCTGCCTGCCCGTAGTGTTTCTAACTCGCTCAGCTGCCTGTCTCACTGCTGTGCTCCCCAAGAGGCCTGCGGCTGGCCTCCTGCCTCGGCTTAGCCTCGTGGGCTGGTGTTTGCACTGCGCGCCTTAGCGGACCCCAGCGGCAGCACAGGACGGCTTTCCATGCGGAGTTTCTCCCCGCCACCGCCGGGGGCAGCCTCCACGGCTTCCGTGGGCCCTTGGCAGACCTGAGTGGGTGGGTGGGTGAATGAGTGAGGGCGGGCTCGGGTGCGCCCTCAGCCCGCTCTGCCCCAGGACAGCTCTGCTTTGCTCGATGAGATCCTAACTCCAGCAAGGGCCCGGGGTGCTCAGTATGAACCCTGGGGGTGAGCAACTAGGGCTGTCACCTGCGCAGGTGGCACTGTGTGGCGGCGGACGCTCTGGCAGGTCGTGGAATTCCTGTGCTTCAGAGACTTGATGCTGATAACAGCCCAGCCTGCTTCTGGGATCTTTGTAGGTCACATAAAATCTCTTTTGATCACTGTTTTCCGTAAGGGCTTCCAGAGATGGACAGGTAGGATTAGTGTATTGGATTTGCCCTGAAATACATGCAGCTTCCGAATAAAGCAAGTTGGTGCCTGAGATCGCTGCCCACGGTGGAAGGCATGTGGCCGGCCGGCTGGGCGGGCAGCGACCCTCCCAGCACACGGGGCTGGCTTGCCTCTGCTCACATTGTCCTGGCCCTAAGTGGTTTTTATAATTGTTTAAAAAGTCATCCTCCAAGAATCCCTGGAATCATTCTGAACCCCCTTTATTCACCCTGAATTAAGAACTCTCCAGAAAAGTGCAGTACTAAGAACCTTGAAGTTCCCCCTTCTCCAAAAAAGAAAAAAGAAAAACATTGAGATGAGGAAAAGTTTTTCATTTGGCAACTAGGCAGGCTGGTGGCCTTCTCTGGGCTTGGGAGAGGTGACCCAGCCTGGTGCCACACAGGAAACGCGACATCCCGGCGCCTCCATTTTCTGACAGCACCTGAACCCTTACCTCCCTTTTCAAAATGAAGGCTGTGTGTCACAAACCGGTTAGAACTGCCCGTTGCCATGGTTTTCACGTTGGAAGGCACAGTTAAAGGGTCACATGACCAAGGAGGGAAATGCCTTTGTCACATGACTTTTTGGTGGCCTGATTAGCATACAGGAAGTTCACTCCCTGCTGGCTGCTGGGATGCTGAGTGATCATTGATGGGCGGTGACATCATCCCTTGGATGAGTTATTGATCAGTCTCAGGCCAAGCTGGGGCACGCAGCACCCAGGTCAGGGTGGCCCTCCCAGGAAACAGTGTAGGACGCCTCTGTCCCCGACCTGCCCTGTGGCCCCGACCTGCCCTCTGGCCCCAGGCAGACCCCGTTTCCTTGGGCTGCTCACCACTGTGAGCGCCTGCGCCCTCCCCTCAGGAAGACAGGGAAGCCATCGCTTTTGTGGGGTCCTCCCGCCTCGTCCCACACGGCCAGGCAGCAGGCTGTCGCGTGTGACTGTTCGAGGTGCTGCGGCCCTGCTTTCTGCTCGCGCGCCCACAGCCACCTGGGGAGCAGCGGCTGCAGCCTGGTACCGAACCTGCAGGTCCTGCACCTCTCAGGTGCTGGCCTCCACTGCCTCCAGAGAACCTGGAACTGGAGCTGCTGGGTCACCTTGAAAGTCGATCTTGGGCAGCATGGGGGCCATCAGCAGGCGACACAGACTTGCCCAGGATTGGGGAGCCTTAGGTGCGATGTTGCGGAAACTTTGTAAACTCCCCATGGGCTCAGCACGGCCCCTTCCCGCCTTGTGCCCAGGCCCCATGGCTGGTTAAGTCTGATGTCTGATGGGCTGAGGAGGGGCTGAGGGAGCCAGGCTGCCGCTGGGCCCGTGGTCCACCCCCCGCCCCCAGGTCCGGCCGCTTCGTGCAGGGACGGGGTGGCCCTGTGCTGTAAGACAGCCAAGCCCAGTGACAGTGTCCTCACTCTGCGGGGTGGAAAGGCAGGGACAACTTTGAGCTGTGACTTCAGCCAACTTCATCCAAGTTTGTCCTGCAGGTCACAGTGCCACCTAGTGGACCCAGCGTGTATTCGGCTGCTTTTCCTTACTACAGAAAGAAGGGTCCAGTTCCCTCAGTAATGGTGCTGCAGGAGTCCTCCGGGAGGGGTGCGGTGTCACCTCGGAGGGCCCGCCGGCCGGGGCTGGCATCAGGGTGCATAGTCAGCATCCCACCTCGCACCTGCTAACCCCCACCGTCTCCGCCCACAGCGACATGCGGTCCGAGAGGAGGCCGCCCTCGCCCGACGTGATTGTGCTCTCTGACGGCGAGCAGCCCTGCAGCCCGCGTGTGAACGGGCTGGCCAAGGCAACCTTGAGGGAGACCAGCACCGAGGCCCTCATGGTGAGCTGCGCCGGGGCCGTGTGTGGGCCGGGGGCCAGGTCCCCGCTGGGCGCCGCCAACCCTTGTCATCTTGTCCTTACAGAAGAGTAGTCCTGAAGAGCGGGAAAGGATGATCAAGCAACTGAAAGAAGAGCTAAGACTAGAAGAAGCCAAGCTCGTTCTGTTGAAAAAGCTTCGGCAGAGTCAGATACAAAAGGAAGCCACCACCCAGAAGGTATGTGTTGCCCCGCGCAGCCCCTGGTGCCGAGGCAGCCTGAGAGGCAGGCCCAGGGTGGGTGCCCTCAGTCCGCACGTGCGGTGCGCTCGGGCCCTGGGGCGGAGCGCCTTGTCTCATGCTGAGGCCGTCGGGAGTGAGCTGGTGTCCGCTGCTGCTGGAGGCGTGTTCGCAGTCTCCCAAGCCCTGTCCCAGAGCCCTCCTGCCCGGCGGGTGGCTGTGCCGTGCCACGTGCCTGTCCCTCGGGCCCCTGAGATCGTAGCCCCAGGCCTTAGCTCCAGACTCCCGCATGGTGGGGACCATTCGACGTTGGCTTTTCTAGGTCCCTGTGGGAGGCTTTGGTCCCCACCTTGGCACCAGGGCAGTGTGGTGAGCCCGGGGGTTGGGCAGAGGCTGCTGAGGACTTCCTGGGAACCGCCTGTCACTGTCTCTTCCTGGGGGAGCATGTGCCTTTAAGCCTGGTCCTGAGGGGCTGGATTCCACCCCCAGCACTGAGGCCGGAGCCCAGGGCGCGGACCTAGGGTTTGCCTCAGCCCTTGCTGTTGCCCAGAGTCCCCACCCGCAGGGCAGGACAGCCCCTGGGCCGGGTGCTGAGGGCCGGTCTGCGGGAGAGCCTCCGAGGGGCTGTGGCCGGGCTGGCGGCAGAACCTCGGGAGCCTGGCACTTGGGGTGGGAGGGAACGCAGCGTCCTTCACGCCTGTCCCCCTCTCCCAGCCCGCGGGCTCCGCCGGGAGCGCTGTGACCACCCCTCCCCCACTCGTGCGGGGCACCCAGAACCTGCCAGCCGGCAAGACATCGCTTCAGGTCAGTGTCCCCTCTGTGTGCTGGCCCAGGGGCCCTGCCCAAAGCCAAAGCCACTCACTCGAGAGAAAACCAGCAGTGCACAGCTCCCCCAGATCAGGCTGCTGCTTGATGTCAGAGTGGGAGGGTCCCTGGTGACACGTCTGCTCACCCAGGATGCAGTCTGGAGGGCCTTCCCTGTCCCCAGCGGGGCATCTTGCTTCCACATTGTTCTGACTCGCTCCCGAGAGGGGCCAGCTTTCCAAGCACTTCTGGTGTCTGTGTTTAGAGTTAACGTACATCTTATCTAGTTTGTTTCAACCTTGCTTTCCTAAGGTTAAAAAAGCCAGGTAAACCTGTGGGCATTGGTGTCGTTGACAGACCTCTTCCCGGATGCCGGGCAGCGTCATCCCGCCACCCCTGGTCCGCGGTGGGCAGCAGGTGTCCTCCAAGCTGGGGCCGCAGGCCAGCTCACAGGTGGTCATGCCCCCGCTCGTCAGGGGGGCCCAGGTAGGCAGGGCCGCATGGAGCCTCGGGGGCGGAGGGCGAGGGGCCAGCCGGCTGGGCTCAGTGCATCTCTGACCCTGCCCTGCCCTGCCCTGCAGCAGATCCACAGCATCAGACAGCATTCCAGCACGGGGCCGCCCCCCCTGCTCCTGGCGCCCCGCGCCTCTGTGCCCAGCGTGCAGATTCAGGGACAGAGAATCATCCAGCAGGGACTCATCCGAGTCGCCAACGTCCCCAATGCCAGTCTGCTTGTCAACATCCCACAGGTAGGCTCCATGGCGTTGGGGGATTGGGGTCGGGCCAGAGACTGGTCCACAGCGTGCTCCTTGAGTGTCCCCGAGAGGTGGCGCTCCAGCCTCGTGGCCGGGACCTTGAGGCCACACAGGAAAGATGGGGCGTGCACACAGCCTGGAGCCACCTGGGGCGCCCGGAGCCCCTGGAGTCCTCCTCATTCGCCTCCCGTGGCGTGGCCCCCAGGTGCGGGAGCAGGCAGGGCTGTGTCTGCAGGTGTCCGCACAGCGCCAGCCTGCTGTTCTTGCCCGCTCATCCTGTCTCCTCTTCAGAGGCACAGAGCCGGTAGGGTCTCTGCCCACCCTGGGGAGCAGTGAGGAGGAAGAGGAGAAGGAGGAGGGCGGGCTGGAGCGGGAGCCAGACACGGGCTGACAGGGTCTGCAAGGCCTCCTGCCCACGCGTGCGATTGCGCTGCTGTGCGCCTGGCTCTGGTCGCCGCCTCCCTCAGTCGTGTGGGCGCCGGGCTCCCTGGGTAGGACACAGCTGTGTCCCGTCTCCGCTGCTCTGGGGCCGTGAGGGTGGGCAGGGGCCACGGGGTACCTCCGTTGGCCCCGAGTGTGCTGCTTTGCCGGGGGTGTGCGTGGCCCTGGTCACATTTGCAGCGGGACAGGTTTGGGCGAGAGCGGGGATGCAGAGGCGCTGCGGGTGGAGGAGTGGAGAGGCGCTCCTGGCGCGGGGTGTCGGCCTGGCAGCAGGGGGCGCTCTCCCGGCCGCCTTGGGCAGGGTGTCTTGCGCTGCTTTCCCTGCGGCCCGCGGACTCCTGCACATGTGGAATGCCAGCCAGCTCAGGCTGGCCCCTTCCTTCTCTTGGGGTTTTTTTGGTGGTAGGGGAGGAAACCAGGGCCACATGGGTGCCAGGCAAGCACTCACGACTGAGCCGCAGCCTGGCCCTTGGATTTGCTTTGCAAGGACCTGGCACACAAGTGCCACCGGCATGGACATCGAGGCTGTGATATGCACACAGGGCCTACCGAGGCTGGGGACACGGGCACCCCGACCTGACCAGGTTGTTCTCTCTCTGAAGGCCACCCCAGCATCTCTGAAGGGGACGACGGCCGCCTCTGCTCAGGCCAACTCCACGCCCACCAGCGTGGCCTCCGTGGTCGCCTCTGCTGAGTCTCCAGCCAGCCGGCAGGCAGCCGCCAAGCTTGCCCTGCGCAAGCAGCTGGAGAAGACGCTGCTGGAGATCCCCCCGCCCAAGCCCCCCGCCCCAGAGATGAACTTCCTGCCCAGCGCCGCCAACAATGAGTTCATCTACCTGGTCGGCCTGGAGGAGGTGGTACAGAACCTGCTGGAGACGCAAGGTGGGTTCCAGCCAGGTTCTGCCTCCGCCACCCTGTGGGCTTTAGGCTTCTGTCCCAGTCCCGGAGCTCAGGCCTGAGCAGCCCCTCCCAGCCAGGCAGAGCAGTGGCCCCTGAGCCTCCCAAGCCTCAGGGTCGTACACGGCCGACTGTACCTGCTGCCTGACGCTGGACTTCGTGCTGTGTGCCCCAGGGGTGCCTTGGGGAGGTGAGCCCTGACACACCTGGCCTGTCTGGAGCCCTTTGCCGCCGGGCCATGTGGGCAGCGGCCGCTGCGGGAGGTCTGGCCTCCAGGCTGGCGCTGCACTGACGCCGGCAGGTCAGGAGTGAGGCCCGAGTCTGTGCAATGCCTGCCTGGGTGGGGGTGCACTCTCCAGACCAGCGCTCCTGCTGCCTCTGCTGTCATAGCTCAGATGGCAGACACGGGGCCTGAGGGAGCCCCTCGCATGGCACTGGTGGTGACGCAGCCCTGGGCAGGCTCTACATGGTGCTGGAGGGCCGGCCGAGTGCAGGGAGATGGCTGCTGTGCCACTGCTCTATGGGGTGAGGGACTGCAGAAAGCCCGGTCGGTGGGCAAGGGAGGCGCCCTGTAATGACCACGAGGCAGTTGAGGCCCTGGGTGTGCAAGCCGGGAAGGAGGACAATGCCGGGAGAGGACCGCCTAGCCCCGGGATTCCATGCGCCCGCCTGGAGCCGCTCTGTCTCCCCTGCCCTGGCACCAGGGTCCCAAAGGGCCTGCCGCCCTCCGCATCACTCTCCTCTCCTGCTGCGTTGGCAGGGCAGGGTAGGGCAGCGCAGCAAGACGAGTGTGGAGTGTGGCCCGGCGCTGGCTTGGCTCAGCAGTGTGCAACCGTGGGCCTGCGTACGCCCGCTGGGTGCCTGTGCTCGCTGGCATGTGCCGGGGGGCTGTCGACCGCATCTGTTGTGCATGGACAGGACGAGAGCTGCGCCGTGGTTGGGAGAGCTGGCACAAAGCCGCCCTGCCCCGCCCCGCCCCGGCGTTCTCCCACGTCTAGGCCGGCCGGCCAGCTGCATGGTGAGCGCGGGCCAACCGGCCGTGGACCTGGCACAGCGGGGCCTGACGCTGGCGTCGTCTCCTTGCAGCGGGCAGGATGTCAGCAGCAGCTGCTGCCGCCGCTGCCACTGCCGCCGTGCTGGCCCGGGAGCCCTACATGTGCGCGCAGTGCAAGACGGACTTCACCTGCCGCTGGCGCGAGGAGAAGGGCGGCGCCATCATGTGCGAGAACTGCATGACGTCCAACCAGAAGAAGGCGCTCAAGGTGGAGCACACCAGCCGCCTGAAGGCTGCCTTCGTGAAGGCGCTGCAGCAGGAGCAGGAGATTGAGCAACGCCTGCTGCAGCAGGGCCCGGTGCCCACCTCGGCCAAGGCCGAGCCCTCAGCCGCCCCGCACCCCGCGCTGAAGCAGGTGAGTGCCCGCCCCGCACAGCGCAGGGTCCCAGGGAGGAAGGCAGCGGCCTGGCATCTCGGCCCAGTGCTCGGTGGCCTGATGGCTGACAGCGCGTCTCAGTTGCACTTGACGGGGGTGCCAGGTGACAAAAACACTAATGTGCGGTTTGTTGAGATTCCTAGCCTCCCCTCGCAGCACCTGGCTGACGAGCGCTTCCTGTCTGGAAGGACTTCTGGAAGCCACGCTGACAGCCGGGGCATTCAGCAGAATGTGCCTTAGGCTAGGTGGAGAGAAACCACTTTCAAGTCAAGGTTTTTTTGTTGATTCTTTTATTTTTTGATGCTTCTCCTTCCTGCCCTTTGTAGACCGGAAGCTGTGATTTTTGGTGATTTTGTTTCCTCAGAAGTCACTAAACGTGTTTTCGCATCTCAAGCTGCAGGCGAGAGCGCTGCTGTCGGGGCCGGGCCTGCCCTGCAGGGTCCCCTGCGGCCACCAGCCTTGCGGACCCACTGACCCCTCTTGCCCGTCTGTGCAGGTCATAAAGCCCCGGCGCAAGCTGGCGTTCCGCTCGGGAGAGGCGCGCGACTGGAGTAACGGGGCTGTGCTACAGGTCAGAGCGCCCAGCGCAGGTGCCGCACGGCGGCCGCCCGGCAGCTGTCAGGCTGCCCATGTCTGTGTGTCTGTCTCTGTTTCTCTCTCTGCTCCATGCCCCGGTGAAACTCGCCTGGTCTCCTGATTTTGGACTCTAGGGACCCCGTGCGCGTGGGTGGGCAGAGGTCGGCCAGAGTGAGGAGAGGCTGCGCTGAGCAGGTGTCTCGCTACGCGCCCCTTCTCCCCCTGAGCCGCGCCCTCTCCCCCCCGCAGGCCTCCAGCCAGCTGTCCCGGGGCTCGGCCGCAACACCCCGCGGCGTCCTACACACATTCAGCCAGTCACCCAAACTGCAGAACGCAACCTCAGCCACGGCGCTGGTCAGCAGGACCGGCAGACATTCCGAGCGCGCCGCAGGCAGCGCCAAGGGCAGCACCGCCGCCAGCTGGAAGAAGACACCCCTGAGTGCAGGTGAGTGCCACAGGCCAGGGGCTAAGCCCCCACTCGGAGCGTGGCGCCCCTGGGGTCTTCTCTGCACCCCCACGCTGGAGTGTTGGCTCAGACGGCGTGGGCCACAGCCCCCCAGCAGGGGTGCGGCAGAGGCTCCCTTGCTCCTTCTGCCCAGGCCGGAGGCCCAGCCCCGTGCCTCTGCTGCCTGTGGAGCTGCTTCCCCGCTTGCAGGCTGAGGTAGGGCGAGTTAGATACAGCTTGCGTGCGTCCACCAGAAACGAGGGTGCAGGGGGCGGTGCCTCAGGCCGTGGGCCAAGGCCCCGTGAGAGCCAGGAGCCGGCATGAGAGCACAAAGCTTGGGGACGCGGCCCTGAACTCAGGGTACCCTGCTGCAGCCTCCCCAAGGGTAGGGTGGGGGTCGGCCTGGTGCAGAGGAGTCTGGGCGGAGAGCCGAGTACCCGCACCAGCGGGGCACTGGGGTAAGGGAAAGTGGGTAGGAGAGCCGGCATGGCGGCACATGCTGCTTGGGAGGCTGAGGCAGGGGTATCGCTTAAGGCCGGAGGTTCAGCAGGGGCAGCATAGTAAGGCCCTGTATCCAAAAGTGCAGTCAGGGAAGTGAAAAGTGGACATGGATCCGTGGGCGCTAGCCGGCACCGAGCACAGCTCTGGTGGATGCGGGTGGCACAGGGCAGTCTGCCACACCCGTCCCAGGTGCCCGGCTGCAGAGAGGACCTC